>UFQX01001243.1:0-73447 GCA_900497675.1 Arapaima gigas | reverse complement strand
ACATTGAAGTTGCATGCCTAAGACTTTTTCACAGTACTGTATATGCAAACAGTTCACACTATTCTAGTAAAGCCATGATTCCAGTTGCAGTGATTCCACTGAAGAATCAGAATGAGGCCAGCTTCAAACACTCACTTCAGAAGTATCACCCATTGNATATGCAAACAGTTCACACTATTCTAGTAAAGCCATGATTCCAGTTGCAGTGATTCCACTGAAGAATCAGAATGAGGCCAGCTTCAAACACTCACTTCAGAAGTATCACCCATTGAGATGTTTTGCATGAAGTTCTATCTATCTATCTATCTATCTATCTATCTATCTATCTATCTATCTATATGTCATAAAACATACTGACAGTGTGGCTGTGTGAGTCAGTGCACAGGAGTGATGTTTTTATAACAATACTCATAATTCCACTGATATAGAAAACCTTAACATTCATCACATTACAAAATATACTATGAAAGATGATGTGTGCCATGCAAAAAGTAAATGCAGAATATAGTAAACATTAAAAGAAAGCTTTTTGTAAAAACAGATACATTCATGTATAAATTGCCTTTCATATTAATACTTTTCCTTTTACTACTTTGCTTTCTGTAATCATATTTTGATTTTCTTATTAACGCCTTCTTCCCTTTCAACTTAACACTGTATTTTTCTTTGCTTCTCTATTTTAACAGTTGCTTGTGGATGGATTTCAGACTTTCAGAATTATTACATGAATATACTGCTCTTGAATGTGTTTGGACAGTAACTAACATGTGGACCCACCCCTGCTGCACTCCTCATCCTATGTGCTATGCTGTAAGGGGCAGATTTATTGGACACTAACCTAACAGGTCAATCAACCCCAAACTAAATTGTTTATCCACATATTGACTGTATTATTGTTTTCTGTTTACTTTGTTGTTTGACATGTCCTTCTTTTCAATCTAACTTTTCTTTTTAAATTTTGTTTTTTATGTGGCATTTCTTGTCCACTGCACTATACATGTAAGCAATGCAAGCAACACTTTTCAGCAGTAACTTATTTCAAGCTGAACCTTATCTCTGAGCAGAGAAACTGTCAACAAAGGGGATGCAGGCGACTGTTAAATACTTGAGGAATCTGGGGAAAACAGCCTTAGCCTCAAAGCCCCTAGCTGACAGAGGAATAATGTCACTCCCTTTTAGATTTCAGACCACTCGGCCTACATTACTTTATATGAATTAATGGTTCCAGTTTATATAAGGTCATTAATGTCAAAGAATACGCCAGACTCAGTTAGCTTATTAATTTATATATTCTCAGCGGTAGGGGAGGGCGTCTTCCAAGAGACGAACTGGATTATGCTCAATTACAGCAAATGTTAAATTTCTTTTCACTGGCTGTGCCGTAACACGTTTACGTGCTCTCATAGCAGTATTCGCCGCATGGCACCTATATGGTTTGGAAATGCTTGTTTTGAGTGTCATGTTGCCACCTTGTACAATGAAGAGAACTCTGCTTGACAGATACAAACCATATAAAAAATTGTAACGCTCAAGAAATCACCCAGCATTAGGGTCTGTTTATGGCTTAAGCCGCGCTGACAAAGTGTCCCGCTGCTGGGCAGGGTTTCCGCTTTCAATATGATCCAACTAGAATTATTATTGTAACTCACAAATCTTTTGCCTGTTATTTCTGTGAATTTCCTTGAAGCACATGCTCATCTGTATGCCAAAATGGCATTTTAAGCAATGACTTAAGGCCAAGGGAGTCATTCTGGTGAACTGCAGTCTCAATCTGGGGCAGCTCCTGGGGGACAGTTACTGCCAGTAAGAACACAAGATAAATCAAAGCACTACAACTTACACTGCTTTCATACTATTGTTTTCAGACTGTTGTAAAATATGCCCATAAATATAGATATAGTGTTCTATTTTACTGGACAAGGAATTTATTTATTGTTGTTGTTTTTTCGGTTTAATAAAGTGTACTTTGATAGTAACGGATAGCATACAGTTACTGGCAACTTTAATAACTATGCTTGTACCTTACCTCAAAATACACTGCTCGATCGGTTGCCATTTCACATGTTCAAATTGTAGTGTATATCGTAAAATAGGTAGGTAGGTTTCGGCACGGTCTCTTTTAAGGATTTCAGATAGGTGTCTGATGAGCTGAGCATCTGAGCTGGCACCTGGTGCACTGGAAGTTTAGAAACACCAAACATGCTGAGGGTTCCACACATAAGTGCATTGAGAAAGGTCCACCACCCTACAAATACCAAGACCTCTTTTCAGAAATTGACTGGCGAGGTTAGTGGGGACAAATGTGGCAAAAAGTCCATGAATGAGTCCATGAATTCATCCTGGTTGGTGTTAAGAAAGAAGATGGTGACTGTGGTGGTATGATAGTGTGAAGCAACAGTCAGCAACCCTCATACTGGTAATACACAGAGTATTCAGACTCTGTCTTGCACAGTCAGGCACAGATTGGTACAGTGAGGCATTTTCACTACGTTTGGCCAAAATGATTTGACCATAATCTGCTATGTCTTTCACATAGGATTAGAAGCATTTGAAGTGTTTATTTTTACATTCTCAGCAAACAATTGCTTGTTCAATTAAATGCTATCGATCGCGTGACGTGAGCGACAACAAAGACCCACATGCCGTGTTGATCACCAGAATGAGGCCTAGTGAACTTTGATAGGGATGTGGCATCGATGCGTCATACTAGTGATAATTCTTTAGTAAATTCAGCCAACTGTGGCAAATGGTTCACTAGCTAGATCAACAGAATTATGGGATAAGATGGAATATGTTATTCATGGGTAAAATCTTCCACCTGTTTAGTGAAAGACAGAGTATGGAGTTGGGGTGGGCATTTTGTTAAGCTCATGTGCAGCATTTCCAGCATGTTCAGAGAGCCAAGGGAACCATATGAGTACTAAGAACATTCAGTTTTATTCATTTTTGCATAGCACTCTTCTCAACGGGTGACAGAGTGCTAAACAAAGGTCAGGGTTTTAACAGACAGCGAATTAGACAACATAAACAAACTGCTAATAAGACATACAGAGAGATTAATATCTAACTAAGACAGCTGGCTATTGAGGAGAGGAAAAGAAAACAAAACCCCAAAAAAACTCTCAGCAGCAGGAAGGGGAGAAAAATAAAGCTCTGGGGGTCCAAGTACCATTGGCTGTCCACCCCTCCTGGGGATTCTATAGTAATGTTATATATGGATTGGTCCGATATAGACTTACTGCTGGTCTGTTTGAAGTCGGTAGAGAGTCACGGACTCCAGGTCAGAGGAAGTGCTGTTACAGTTATGGCAGGCCCATCCAGTTGGCAGCACGGGAGGCTGGAAGTACATACCACTAAACAAATTTTCTTTGTCAGAAAATACTTAAACCCATAATGTAAAATCTTAAGAAAATTCACACACACAATGATGACAGTATAATGAATGTTATAATAAGCCAAGGTTACAGAATTAGAGTCATAGCCCTTTGAATGCTGTTTTATTCTAAAAAGTACATTTTATCCTCTGAAAGACATGTTCCATGAATTGGAAATGTATGTTTTTAAAAAGTCATATCTTCAGACTGAAGCGTTTTCCTGAGAATCTTTCAATTAGTGAAGCACAAAGGCTGCCAGTTACATATATCTTTCAGTAACTTTGTAATTCTGTATCTCTGCCCATTGTGCAAGAAATACGATATTCCCTGAAGTGCTTCACTGACTCTCTAGAAAATGCTTGTGTAATGATTTTCTCTCCGTGACTGCAGTGTGCAGTGTTGGGAAGAACATACTGTTCATTTCTTTCTCAGTCCTCAGCACTAGGGTCTGGCATCTTGTGGTGTATTTGGAACATATTTTTACTGCGACTGACCGATAACAGCAAGTTAAGTTGAGTGAAGGTTCTTTGGAAACATTTTAATTGATCCATATACAGTTTGTTTTCTTCAGACTGACTGCTGTGTTTGGTTATTCAATAACTTGTCTGCGTATTTGTTTGCCTCTGCTTGACTTTATGTATGTACGTTTTATTATTTTATAAATGATATTTATTTTTGAATACCTGCAGTATTCAGGGAAGCTGCATTTGTTTGAAATCTCCTTCATGATGTTTGAATAAGTCTGTCATTTTTGTTTTTCAGGGAAGAGTCAGTGATTTGCCACTCTGGCATGGAAAGCCTTTTGACATTAATGTGGAATGAAGTCCGTAGCTATATACTGGTGGGATTCTGAAGGTCCAAAATTATAGCCAGTTACAAACATTTTTGTAATATTTGGAATGGAGAATGTGATTAATGCAAAAGAAGAACACTGGTAACTGCCCTGTTAATCCATTCATTCTGACAAGTCATCAGGCGTTTAGAGTCAGTACTTAACCTAAACTGTCACTTTGGACCAGCAGAGGAAGACAGAGGAAACCAGACAGAAACCATACAAAGAAATGGTTGCATTCAAACCCACAGCCCTGAAGTTACATAACTGCGCCCTCATGTCATGTTGATTTCGATTATTATTATTATTATTATTATTAATAATAATAATAATAATAATAATATAACAATATAATCCACCTTGATGTCTGTCTATGATTGAGGAACATTAATTTATTTTACTGTAGTGTTTTGTTTTGATGCAAAATTATTAATTTGTTATAGTTTGACTATAAAAATCCTGCTTTAACGTAGTTTAGCAGCTGATTTCAGGAAACTTCCAAAAGTGAGTTCGTTTATCAGACTGACGTTTTAGATCATGCAAATCTTTAATTTGGTTTTGATGAATCATTTTAGGTGTAGTAATTGAATTATTCTCTTCCAAGGTGTCACTTGTTAATAGCTGCAACATTTTTATGAGCCTGATATGATCATGCTGTAAATACTAAAATAAATTTACATTAATGTCTTGCAGTTGCTGTGACTGCCATTTCAGTTGTTTAATCATTTATGCTTTTTGTTTTAGTTCCTTCATTTCCAGTCTTTGATAGGAGCTGCAACATTTCAGCCTCATTAACTCATTCCACTGAATACAGGAATTTGAACTTATTTATATTAGCATAGAGAAGCAGACTGAATCTAATGAACTATTAATGCTGTAAACAATTAACGTCACAGCATTGTAGAGTTTATTGTATTTTGTTTTTTGATTGCTGTGTTCCATGTATTCATTTGAAACGATCAGGTTTTAGTATTCTTCGTTAAAAAAAAAGTTTTTGTAAATGTATAAACTGTGCTAACAACTAGATGAAATATGACAACAGCAAGACTGCTTAGTCTTCTTCAATGGGAACAACTATGTTATATTTGTATTATTACATGTTCACTATTATGTACCACAGGTTCCTGATGGTTCTACAAATTTCTTTACAATGTTTCTGTAAATACGGCCAGCAGTGCTTGCGCTATAAACAACACAGACGTATGTCTTGTGAGGTGTCAAGTAAGCAAAAAAAATGACAATAGAAGTGAATAAATGTCAGGTGCAGCGTTTCTTAACTTTGTGGCAAAACACAAATGTTATACATAAATAACACGGTGACTTTACTCAGTACAAAAAGCAAGAAAAGAATCTATGAAACCTTGTGTTTTATTTAACATGTGATGCATGTTAAACACAAGTCAGCAGCCACGAAGGTCACATGAGGAGCATCAGCATTGCGGTAGCTTTCTTTTTATCCTGAGCCTGTTTCTGTCAGTCTTACAAGTACCACAATGCAGTATTCATTAAAATATTTGCAATGAAACTAAACATTCACAGAGACAAATTCTCTTCATGAGCACACCAGGAGATGTTCTCCTTTTACACAGCAGGACGTTCATTAGATAATTATGGTTGCGATAAATGAATTTGCTTAAGCTTCACGGCACTAACCAGGAGAGAATTTAATAACTTTATAAGCCTTTGGAAACAAATTACATGGTGGTCTCAGATTGTGATATCATACTTAAAGAGTAGTGCGTCTTGCCGAGCCATCCAGAGACATGTCGAAGAATGTAAAAATGATGTCGTGTGAAAGAGCACGGTCACTTTACCAACTCATGGAATGATGCGCTGGAAATAAGATCTTTAAGGTCAGCGTAAAACTGAGAAACGGCAAACAGCAAAGTATTATTCAATACATGTGTACATAAGTGAGTGAAGTGCATTTTCCTCTGTACTGCCTCATGGTTCTGAAAGTGGGGATAAACATTAAAAATACTTAAGATATGTGTGACACTAATAATTTTTTGGCTGTAAATGGTGGTCAGATTTGCGTGAGTCCTGCAGCCCATCGCTGAAAAGCTGAATTTGGACAATTTGTGCCAAAATACAATTACAGCAAAAAGCAAAGGGGGGGGGGGGGTGCTAGTATTTTGATCCCTGGTGTTAAGAGTACAGTAATGCACTTTCTTCTCCATGTATTAACTGGTGTACAAGAAAACTGTCCCATTTCAAGTTTCATAGTTACTTTGGTCAACAGTAATTACTTTAGTTGTTTCTGTAACTCTGAGCTTATTGGATGGATGCTTCATAGTTTTTCCTCGGAGACTTAAATCTTCTCATGAGGTTACAAAGAAATCATCCTTGTTGATACTCTGAGGAGCTGTCTAAGTCAAAATGCGTTTAAGTGACAGTTTTTCTTTGCCAGGGTGACTAGGACTATAATTTGAAAAAGTAGTTGATTTGATTGCCATAGTTTCGGCTGCTGAAAATAACATTTTCTTGTTTATTATGACAGTGAGGTGCAATTTTTCCTTTCTCAGCTGTCCCTTGCTTAGCCCTCCACGGTGCGCCTCTCTCCTGCCCCACGCCTGGCTATTGAACTTTAGTGACAGATGAGCTTTACTGAATGCTGAATCAACTGAAAATCATTGCCTCCGAATTCTGCACAATGCAATCCTTTCCTCTTAAATACTGCGTGTCTGGAACTTCATTTCCTCTTGAAATTAGTTTTACATTTAGCAGCTGTCACCTGAAGCACTAAGTTAGCCATCATACAAAACTCAAAGAGGAGGGGGGACATAAAGAAGAGTTACGGAGAGAAATGCACTCACTTCCTGTGAAACTTGAATTAAGTTTTGAGCAGATTAGAACTTTAAATTGTGCCTTTCTGTGGATCCAGAAAGTTACCGTTTCATGCCTTAATCTTGAATCTTAAACAGCCAGCGGCTTTGAGAGCAGCATCTTGTACTGTGCCAATAATCTATTTCAATTAAATAGGGAGTGATTATCGCAGATTTCTTCATCGTCATCACTTCTCATTTACTTCGCTCAATACAACATTGGAAGACGCTCCTTTTTCCTCTGTGGATTAATGAGTTCTTGCACATACTGTACTTTGAAGAAAGGCTGCGCAAAGCACGGACTGAAGTGTTCTCAAACATACATTTCTGAAAAACCACCCTTAAGAAACAAATGTTTATGAAAACTGATGGACATGTCTGGAGCCCATGCTGCGGTTATTCTGTTTAATGGACCTTTTGTCTCAGGTATAAAGCAGAACAGAACAAGATTCAGCAGAAAAGCAAAACTGATCTTATTAATGTAATGAATTTTGACTCGGTATTATGGATTAATCAGCAAAGTGTGTTAGTAATGTTATAAAATGAAAGCTAAAATGAGAGGCGAACTCAACGTTCATTTTTCAGTTCTCGGCTAACTAGCGTTAAGGAACGTATTTTACCCGTATATGTAGTGGACTGGGATCCAGCTGCCTACATTAAGGCTTTCGGTCGGCTGCACGCCTTAATAATGGTGCTTGTTTGAAAAAAATAAAAAAGACGTGTGTATTTATCAGCAGATATAGCCAGGTGCTTATGTTTGGTACGATATTGTGCTCAGTTCTTCGCTCAGCGGCCGGCAACAGTCATTTCTGAGGCAACCATGGGTTTCACCTCAGCTTTAATGAAGGCAAATAACTGCCTTCATGTCCCAAGAAGAGCGTGTTCTAGAAAAAAAAAAAACTTGAATGTGTAATGATGAACAACAACCAAAAGAGATTTATTTTTTACAGTTTTATTACTTAGTCATTACAATTGTACCTATCTAAAACCAAATGGAATCAGTGTCCGTGTCCTACTTGAGCCAGTAACAGCTTTCTGACAATCTTTTCTGTGAGCTACATTTTGTAAGAGGGGAAAGTAAAACACTACAGTTACTTACACAATGAAAACATCAGTTAGCTCACTCGGCGAGATCCGCGGAAGCACAGACGCAGTTTGTGAATCATTTCCTTCCATTTCTGTGGAAAAAATGACTTATGATTAAATTCACTGGTGCTTCACCTGTGGCTGTTTCAACTATTTCATCGCTCAACACTCAATACTTTGTGTTTACCGTAGGATCTTTCATTGGCCGACTTCTGAAAAAACGCTCACTGACCCAGAAACTAGCAAATATTGCCAAGAATTGAAAATGAGCTTGAATTTCTTTCAGATTAATTACATTATTTAACACTTGCAAACACAGCCGCTAAATCTCCTGAAACCAATTTTGGCTAGAAGGCTGTCTGTTTTCCTGCATGTTTGTCAAGCATTATTCCAAAGTCGGAATCTTGATACAGAGAAACACTGGCAGGAGTGTTTTTTTTTTTCCATTTCTGGGTTTTTCATTAAATGCCTGTTTGTTTACGTTCCTCTGTGCACTTTGTACGAGGTGAGTTCGAAAAGAATTTCCTCGGATTTTGCTGCCAATTTTTACATTTTGTAAATATGCCATTTGTCCGTGATAAGAGTTCATCTGCGGAAAGATCCCTGGAATCAGTGAATGCTTTATTTAACCATTTTATTGCGGATATCGTATAGAGTTTTTTTTACAGGATCACAAAAGTTGGTATAATTTAACGAACATATTTTGCATCGGCACAAAATGTGAAGCTCATTTTTGCAGGAAGAAAACATTTTTTTGAAAATCCCCAGAACATTAGAAAATGAAGACTGGTTCAGTTTACTTGGGAATGAATGGAAGATATGGAGATGAGAAGGACAACATTAATTTTTGGTTCAAATGTGGGTTAATCTTGTGTTCGATGCAATGCGTGTGGACAACACTGTTGTTTCATACTAAGTTTGTATGCAGAGCACCTAAGGGAAATAACTGCATGACATCGCACAATAATGTATTTATGCCTTTAAAGTAATTGCAGTTCAGCTGTATGTGCACCTGTGCAAAAAATATGTATTACATCATTTGAGGAAATCAACCTTAAACAGAATCACGTTTTATGAGCAAATGGCAGACCGTTGTGTCAGGTTAGATACAGTCACTGTAGCTGTACAGAAGTGAATCGGTGAATATATCATCCAATTTGAATGTCACATACAATCACCAGTGTGAGAGCTTACATTTGTTCTTGCTTGCGTCCTGTTGCCTCCATTCTCAAGCGATGCAGGTACAAAAATGGTTCATGGAAACAGAGATGCAGTCTTTGAGAAGAACGTTACGACGGTGGTAAATTCAAGGGGCCTGATGTCAGTGGATAACAGCAGGTTTATATATCTGAGGCCATTTATCTCCGAAAAAGAAAAGCATAATGGCAGAATTAGTGCAGTGATAGATGCTCCTCTGGGTTTATGGTGACTTATTATCTTTCAAGCTAAGCTAACATCAGGAAATCTGCTCAGAATTCCCTAGCACTATAACTGCTGTTCCCATGCCCTCAAGGTGACGTAGTGCTGTCATCTATAAGGACTGTATGAAGTCAGGTTGGTGGCCTAACCTCATGTATATTATTCATTTCTTAACTAAAGTTCCTATTATAAATGCAAATTCAATATGAAATACAGTAATCTCTTGTTATTTGGCTCTAATTCATCCTTGAAAATGCATTGGGTACTGAAAATCGAGCGCCTATTTCCCATTATTTTAAGTATGAAAAATAAATGAATGCTGTGCTCCCAGCCCATCAGAAAAGACGTATATAACTATGAACTCATGACTCCAGCATGATAAAACACCAGTTACCCAAATAGAAAAAGTTAATTCTGTCATTAATTTGGATGTCTGTAACACGCAGAAGAGTATGTACAGTACAGGACACTTCACTAACATGACGTTTGTGCCTTCAGAGAAAGCAAAACAGCTGATAAAACACCAGTGTGGGCATTAAAAACTCGCTTCAGATAAGTATAGTATACAACATATACAACACATCATATTACATACAGTACTTTTTTATTACAGTATGGTAGTTTATTTTATTTGTTGATTTTTTTATTTATGTCTTTTTTTGATTATGGATAAGCTTTGGAAAAAATTGTGTTATAGCAAAGGTTTTCATTTGTATACCAAAATATAACTATTAATTTTCAAGAGCTGGTATACAAAAAAATTTGGATATAGAGAATTTGGATACGGAGGGATTGCTGTTTACATTCTCTTATACTGTTCGACTGACCCTGAACCATTAATGCTCCCACAATAAATGAAGACATGATAGTGACTGATTTCTGTCATTTCTTACCCTGAAAAGGCAGCTTTTGTCCTTGTTGTGAATATGCTTCTGGTTCAAATCTTCTCACCATTCTTGTTTGACTGCAACTTGACACAAGATATTTAAAACCCCCCAGCTCAGATTGGCAGAAATTACTCCTGCAAAAAAGCTTCTTTTTCTACCCTTAAAATCCATCTTTCCTTCATTCAAAGCATGAGACCCTTTGCTCCAATCTTAAAACTGGTCATTTAACATCAAATCATTTTTTTGAAGATTTTAGTACTTTATCTTCTAATTTTTCCCTAGGTTTGTTTTCTAACAAATTTATTATTATCTCCCTGACACTATAATTCACGAAGAATCCTGACCTCCATGGAGACCCACTTCCAGTCCTCTCTGCTTTCTCGCAGATCAGCTGGTTTGTCCAAAGTCATGTTTTTCAGTTAATTGGTCACTAAAATTGCCCCCATCCTTGTCCTCCAGTTTGGGGGTTTAGGGATGGGGCCAACAACTGTACCACATAAAAAAATTGTTCCAGAATCTAATTTTAGTTTTCATTTTTCAGTATGGGAACAGTGATCCCTCTGCGGTTGTCCTGGGTCCACAGCACTTGTCTCCTCTCCTTTTGACCTCTGTGCAAGTAACTCCCTTCGAGCTACCTTTCCTCCATTTGCAGTTGCTCTTCTTCATTCAAAATATAACTGCTTCTCTTCTATTTCAACTCCCAAGGTATAATTTTTCCTCCCTGCATCTCCTCTGCAGCTTGGCTACCAACTGTAGCTCACATCAGGTGTAAAAACCTGGTTTATGCTCGCCAATAAATAGCTCATTCCCTCCATATATCCAGGCAGTTTTCACCCAGGAAGGGCTGTTTTTCTCAGCTTCTGCACAATATTTACTCACATTATGAGGCTGTCCTTCTGTCTCTAAAGTCTGTTTTTTGTGCTTTTTGAAGAGAAAGTCCTTCTTAAAACATATGTTTACCAGACTGAACAGAATTTTGATAATGCTATAAAAGTGTGCAATAATTTACATAAAATAATCCAGTAGTTAACATGCTCAGTTCAGCCTTCTACAACCAAATCCATCAGTATCAATAAACCTGTTTGGACAAGTCATACAGTACTGTGCAAAAGTCTTAGGCATGCAACTTCAATGTCTGTTGAGAAGTACAGGTAGATTCTTATCTACCATCAGGGAGGTTTCTCATCGGTCCCAAATTCATTCTGCAGCCTGAGAATGACCTCAAACACCCAATCTCAGTCATACACAACTATCTTCAGCAAAAAGAGGGACTCCTGCAACAGATGGTATGGTCCCCACAGAGCCCTGATCTCAACATGATCAAGTCAGTCTGGGAGGACATGCAGACAGTCAAAGTCTGCAGAAGAACTGTGGCTAGTTCCTCAAAATGTTTGGAAGAACCTCTACCTTAAACTGCATGCAAGTTTGCATAAGAGAATTGATGCTGTTTTAAAGGCAAAGGGTGGTCCCACCAAATATTGATTTGGTTGAGGTTTTTTTTGTCTACTGCACTTTTTAGAAGGTTTATTGATTAATAAGTATTCATGACATTGTTCTTGGAACCATCCTCGCTTTTTAGCATTTTTCCCACAGGTGCCTAAGACTTTTGCACAGTACTGTAGGTGTAAAGGGAGATGAGGGAAATGCTCGCCCTAATATTCAAGCAAACTTTAATTTACCCCCAGCCTCTACTGCAAATTTTTTTGGCCCGTCACATACTGAAAAATTCTTACATCCCGCTAAAGATTATGAATGACATGAGTGATAGACAATAATACTATGATAGACAGTATACCATGCCTTCTGCTTTCAACCTTATTTTTGTCTACAGTTACTGTATAAATTTCTAATATAAAAGATCTTGCTACTTATACTATAAATAAATATTTCCATGATGTCATTCAGTATCAGTGTGGTAACTACTACACTGTTTCCTTCCTTTTTTTCCCTTCTTTTCAAATGGACACCTCCATATAACTGCAACTCAAGGGCTGCTTCTAATTTAGCTTAGGTTTGCTTTTCTTCTTAATAAACATCACCCTGAAACCAGAAACAAGACAAATATGGAATAAATATCATGAAAAAAATCATTAAACAAATAAAGTACCAATACCCAGCTATCCGACTCAGAGGTGTCCAAAAAGAGTGATTCTGAACATTGCTTATGCACAAAAAAAACAAAGCATTAACAGCAATATCTATGATTCTTCCCCCTTCTGAGCTTGTTAAAGCATCTTCTCTTTTCTTCTCTCTCGTGTAGTAGACAGTGAAAAAGTCATTATGTATTTCTATATTTGGAATGCAGGTTTATAGTGTAGGAATGTTTTTGACACCAGATTGTATGGTTGAGCAAAAATATGTTCACTCTGTAAAAAAAAAAAAAATCTGCACCTTCCTTTTCTATTATTTTGTAACTGTAACAAGGGAGCAGATGGTATATTTTAGCTCAACTTAAAATTTTTGTTCAGCCACTATCTCCCACAGAGCTGTTGTCATTTTCTCTAGCACAGTATATGAATGTGTACATGTGCGCTCAGGTTCGTGCTGGTTGTTTTTGCGTGTTTGTGTGCATGTGTTGGTTGTAAAACATTTTTTGTATATATTTGCAGTGGTGTGTTTGTTGTGAGACAGCTCTTCTGGAGTTACAAAAATATGGGTTCTGTGAATTTGTCCTCTGGATAATCCTGTAATGAATAAACCCATATGGGATTAAATCCATCATACCACAGTGGCCCATTTCCCGAAAGACAATGACAGAGTGTGATGGATCTCTGGGTTTTGTTTGTGCCATGAATTCACTTATTTTATTTTATTTGATACTGGTTTATCCCCTCTCTTTCTCTCTTTCTTTCCACTTTCTACCAGCAGTGGAGATCCATCAGTGGGGACAGACAATTCATTGTGCCTTGTTGCTGTGACAATGAGGAAACACGCCAACATACCTCTTTGACTTGCACTCATTGTTATCAGATTGTTTTTATCATTTATATATGTTTCATTCCGAAAAATGTGGCAAGGAAATCCAAAACTTCTTATACCCTTTCATATAATGGGCAAATCATTTTTAAATTTTTACCTTCCGATGCAAACACAACTACTCATATTTACTTATTATTTATTCATTCATTCAGCTTATGCTGTTTTTAAGTTATTTGCGAAAATTAAGTTTGTTCCATCATCTTGCCTTCCCATTGAATCCCCAACCTCACCTCTCACCCCACTATATATATATATATATATATATATATATATATAGGGGTATATATAATATACATATATATTTGTGTGTGTGTGTGTGCATACAAGCAACAAATGTCTTGGGTTTTGTGATCTATTCCCATATTAATAACCTTTTGATCCATAAGTTATTTGCCTTATAAATTACAAAGAAGGAATCTTGAAAGAAAAGGATGCTATTTATTTACATATGTACACACACTTTTACTTGTATATACTGCTGCAACATAACAAGGAACAAGGCAACTTTGCACCAACCTTGGACTGGTGCACTGTAGTGGGTGCAGGATTTGAATGTGACTCCTATGAGCGAGAGGCAACAACTCTAACAACTTTGCTACCTGCTGGCCCATGTATGGATTTTGTGTCAAGTAAGTTTGTGTATATAATATAGGAGTGTTCCATCAGTAGTGCAGAAAGTGCTCCAGTTCCTGTGCTGTGATCATAATGCTGGAATATTGTGTTCCACATCAGATGTCCCAGAAGTCATGTCAGTTTTATATATCCATGTAATGTTAGAGAAAAGCAGCTATAAGCAGAGCTTATTTCTGTTTTGAACTGAGCACTGCCATCATTCACATCACATGTGAACAAATAAAGGCAGCTAACAGACCTATACTCCTCATTTCATATGCAAATGTTATTGTAAAGTAATGAGTTGGAGGAGTCATACATCAAGCAGTGTCCTTTTCTTTCAAGATTCCTTCCTTGTAATATGTAAGGCAAATAACTTATTGATCATGTGGTTATTAATATGGGAATAGATCACATGACTCAAGATGTGTTGCTTGTACAGATTCAAAAACTCAAAAACTGTTCAGCACATATTCTGGAAATTTCTCTGTTGTGTATGGTAATTACAAAATAACATTCTTTTTTTTAAATAGTGCAAAAATGAGCAAAAAGAAAACTACAATACAATTTACTAAAACATAAATATCAGTTCCATAGTCTAGCAACCTCTGCTTCCAGGATGAGTCCTGGACCACTGTGACACCCCCCCTCAGGATAAGTGGTTAATGAACATGGATTAATGGATGGATAAGATAAATATGCAGGATTTTATTGTAAACAGACCACTTATGTGGTAAGTATGTTACCACAAAGTAAATATTCAAAAAAGTATCATATGGCTGAAAAATTGAAAACAATATTGCCAAATATTCATGGGTTTCTGCGTGAAACTGGGCTAAAAGTAATTAATTTACACTCTTAATGAGTAAGAATGAAAGAATAATGCTGAAAACTGAATGATACAGTTCATCTTAATAAGTCAAAACCAATTATCTAATTGGACAGCACAGTTTGTAAACACAAGATTTGTTCACTTTCCTCCCTCATGCATGGTAATGAAGTTCATGTGATATGGAGGAGCTCATTGTGAATACTAGGTCCAAACATGGCTGGCTAGCTGGGTAAGGTATTAACCTGAATTTCACTTGCAGCGTGGTTTTCATGGTAATGGAGGGTACAGGAGTTGTTTATAATTGCCTTCCTCCCCAGATGCCTTTGAACTACACACACAAGGAGAACACGCAAACTGCACGGAGACCCCGCCAGCCTCGAAACTGCACCCAGACACACAGCACAGGTACTGGGAGGCTCTAACGTTGCTCACTGTGCCACCACACCAAGCGGGTGAAGCCATCCTGCTACCAGTACCCTGTGCATCAGGGCAAAGCTGGTTAATCTTATATGACTAACAGCGTTGTGCAGTTCCAGAACTTTAAATGAGTAATGAGGTCCGAAAAGAACTGAATACAGCTCCATCCATCTGCTGATTTTCATTTCATATGTTTGCTTACTTTTGTTTAACGTGTTGGCAGATTTCTACTTTAGTTGCCCAGTTATTAGTTGGTAATGCAACGATGGGGAGTCGATGGGGAGAATTAAGTCACGAGTGTGGTTTCCATAATGCAGAGCTGATTAGAACACATGGAAACAAGGGAATACAGCCAGGGAGGGAGAATGAAAGAATTGTCCTTTTAGTGCAAGGAACTGCAGGGGGCTAATACAATGATACTTCACTTAGCCCGCCCCCCCCCAGTGCTGTTCGCCTTAGTGCTCTTTTACCTTAGCCCTTAATTTATCATAGTTTACTATATTTTAAAACATTTTTTTAAATCATCTGGTTTTTTGTAGCCAGAATGCAGTTGGACTTTTGTATATGATTTCGTGATTTTAAAAACTGGGACCTTTTTTGTATCTGCGAAAAAGTGTATCTGCAGTAAAAATCTCAGTTGAAAAGATCTGTGAGGAAGCTGATATTTTTGCTGAAAGTAATTTTGTAAAGAAACCCTTGCTCCTTAACTTTGAAAAGGATGGCTCTCCCCTAGATCTGACAAACTGAATGTCCAGTTTAATGATCATTAGATCTCCTCAGATGAAGGGAGAAGCGTTCAGGCCCGCTGAACTTTTGAGGGCTTTCTTTCATGTGATGGAGAGCTCTGTATCTCCTCCCCTCCCCTTCTTGGCGAGAGAGGGCGTTCACAGCCTCAAGATACTTTTACATTCAATTTGCGCCGCATCCTGTCCACAGAACATGTGCGCTTCATTTGCGTCCTATTGTACCACAACATCCACCAGGAGGCAGTTGAGTGCAGTGAAGGGTGAGATGTGATAATGGAAGCCTGGTCTATTACAAAACAAACACCTTTTCCCAGTGCCATGTCCCAGCATGGTGGAAGATGCCTTGATTCTACAAATGTTTCAGCTCCAGTAGTTACAGGCAGTTCAGCCACAAACCGTTGCCCACCCCAGTAAAGTAGAACTCGAACAATGAAGTAAAATATGGAACATTGTGTATGATCTCACTTTGCAGTCATTCGTTTAGCACAAATGGCTGGAAGACAGATAAAAATTAACAAAATGTTAGCTATGTTTTTTTTCTAAAATATTCAGTTTCTTTGGCTTCTTTTACAGTACAGTAATTCCTCAGTATCTGAATCGAATTCGTCCCTGAAAACGTGTTGGACACCAAGCACCTATTTCCCTTTATTTTAAATGAGGGGGGAAAATAAACAACGTGCTCTCAGACCATTTGAAAGTACCTATGTAACTATCACCCCCTGATTTCAGCATGAGAAAACCCTGTAAACAGCCGTTACCTAATTTTAAAACAAAGTTGTCATCAATTTGCATGTTTATAAGGCCTCGTACAGTACAGGACATTTTACATTAGTCCCCTCAGCGTCACTGCGTCACACGCCGGAGGTAAGAGAGAGCACGGGTGGGGTTTTAAGCCGGAGTTCAGTGTTATGAGATGTTGAGTAAAGGGAATAAAAATGTGTGTCAAAGTAACCCACCGCATCCCCCTCTTTACTATTGCAAAAGCTCCCATTCGGATACTATATATAGGTATACATTTTGAACCAGCCATTATGGTGAAAATTCACATATAGACAGTTTGGATACCAAGGAATTGCTCTATAAAGTTTAGGAGTCAGAATTCATCCATAATCATAGTTGTCCATCACGTATACTACAAACGTATGCCCAAAATATGTACACTAAACTCAGCTGATTTGAGATTCTGTATCCATTTCTAGTCGCTCAGTCAAGAAAGGAACTTCTGCACTATTCATGATGATATACAATTACTTTCACCTTGGTCATCAAATGATGACTGGCTAATGACAAATTCATGCGGAATCCAAAATGACGGACAAAATGTTCTGTTCGGTTCAGAATCTTTTTTAGCGCGGATTGATTATGCCGAGCCACAACGGCAGGGCGCTCCTCCGCAGTTCTGTGCAAATGACATCATGTCTTATCTATGTGGAGAGAGAGAGATACAGAAAAGAGGGAGGATGATAAAAATTAGTTCTGTTACAACTTAGCTTAAGTGAACAAAACAGTAATAAGCCGATAGCCGTGATTGCAGTCTGATCTATATACGTATATGTGATCTACACAGCGATATACTTAATATATTTTTTGCAAGAGGGAAAAAAACTCATTTTTCAGCAGACTTTAATCAGTCTCTGATTTTTTATGCTCACTTATCAGCACCATTTAGGTCCAGAATTAATCCAATTGATGATTCATCTTAATTTGCGCTGGGGTGTTAATGTCTCCTCAAAATGACGTTTAAACCTTTTCAAACCAGATATTTCTAAAGATAACGGGACATGTTCCCGATCTTTCTCTGAATTAAATATATCATCGGTTTAGCTTATTTTATTAAAAGACAGGCCACAGCTGCTGGATTTTTAAGACCCAAGCTCAATCCGGGAACTTTAGCACAATTTGTCTAAAAAAACAAAGTGCATTCTCCCCATCTGCAACCACTGTGCTCATTATCGCCCCTTTAATTTGATTCCCATTTAGATGTTGCTGGTACATATGGGAGAAGCGCAGTGACTGTACAGAACAATGGTTTTGATTGCTAAGGACTTTGCCACATTTTTAAAGTTGCTGCTTTTTTACATTCACACACCACCCCTACTCATGAAGCACGCGCTTCATATTTTGTTTCACCTTTGCTGAACATGCACACACCATACTCTCTTGTTCTATGCAAAGCAACTTCCCATAGCTAACTGTGTGCTTTGTGCTGCAGTATAATATATAACACTTTTTTGAAAATTATGTGCTTTTCTGTAGAGGAACATGTGTGCGTTATACCCTGTGCTGTTCTACAGCAGCTTTGAGAAGTCCAAATGGATATGTTCAGATCCAAAACGCGTGTTGTGATATTTGTATCGCTTTGTGAGTGGCTTCTGCGTGTGCTGCAATGCCTGTTAAGTTGATTTTCGATACATAACAGTAGTAAATAACAAATAAAACGCTGCTGTGTTTATGCAAAGCACACAAATAAATAACATGAATTTAAAACAAAAAGGGAGGAAAAAACAACTTTGGGAGGGAGCGATCGGGGATGGTGAACTGTGTGAACTTATGTGAAAGCCGCTGCTGGGGGTCATGTGAGCTTGCAGCACAGTAAGTCATCTTCAGTTGAAAGCTGAAAGCCTTTTGTTTAGTTATTTATTGCACCCCAGCATCCCTCCTGAAGCACTCGGTGGCAGGAGAACAGTTCCAGGGTAATGCGAATCCTGCTGTAGGTCTCCCTGTGGCCGCCCACCTCTGCATTGCCTAATTCATTACAATCCAACAGGAACTACAGAGGCCTTATCCTGCTGAAAAAGCTCAAAGCAAATCCACTGCAGCCGTCATAACAACCTCTTACACAAACCAGGAATGTTGTGCAAATAGCTTGGCTTTAGCAGTGGAATTGGATAGCAGAGACCTGCAGGCACAGAGCAGGACATTTTAAATTCTGCACATGACTCTCCTCTGTCGTCAGTAATTACAAGATAACCTGGTGTTATCGGCCATCAGTCGACTTGGAGGTCGGCACCTTGGCGGCACTGCCTCTGTCCCCGGAGACAAAGGCATTTAACATTTTAGTCGGGAGGTTTAAAAATATTAGCTGAAGCTGTCGAATAGGCAGCTGTAAAAAACACTTTTAGCAATGACTTAATGGGAAATTCTTTAGCTGCAGCTGCAGGTCAGTTAAATCATCCCTACTTTTCAGGTGTCTATGTAACACTGCCATTCTGTAGCGACAGTAAACACGCTTTCATTTATTATCAGCCTCACAGCAGTTTGGAACCTCATCCATGAAGGTACCTTCTGAAACACCAATGAATGATAGAATATTTTATAGTAAACAAAATCATTCCATCAGCTGGCCTGTAAATAGTGTGTCAGTTTGGGTGCAAAACTGTCAGACTACAAATATAGTCATACCCAGTTCCCTCAACCATACACGACACGCTGCAAACTAAGGACGAATGCTCGCACAGCTTATAACATATAGGCATGTTAAACGTTGAGTTGAATCGGCTGGCTTTCGGTGTTTCAGGAAAATAAGACGTCCCCTTTGTTTAAATGCAATTATATTGCAGCGAATAAAGTTATCAATGCTCATCTGAGCAGGTTGTTGAAGCTACTGAGCTACATGGAAATTACTACCACGAAGAAAATGACTGTCATAAATACGAAATACAATTTTCATCTGTCTGGCAAAGGCCTGAGACAAGCACCAGAAAAGATGGCACATGTTTATAAAAAAAGCTATTATTCCAGAGATAGATGTTAGAAGTCCCTAGTGGGATATAGGCCTTCTAATGGCTGCACATATAATTAGTGTTTGTGCAAAGACGGCACATGCAGAATCGAGTGCAGGCTTACAGCAACTTGGCTGCTTTCTTGGTACTAATTAAGATTTTAAGACCTGTCAGGCTCACTGCAACACTGTGACCTCAGAGATCTTTTGCCCTACTTTGATCCAACTCAACAAAAATACAGAAAAGTGCAAAAGTGTGGGGGGGAAAAATTAATGGCCCTGAAAATCAACAAACAAGTGGCTATAATGTTTCAGGTTGCAGCTCCGACTGGGCTGTTTTCCCATTTGCTTACGCTAAAGTGAAAATATTTCCTAGCTGTAAAAATATATGAAACCCTGTTCGGAATAATCTTGCTCGATCAGGTGAGCAGCCAGTTGGCCTTAGACCGCCAGAATTTTTTTTTTTTTTTTTTTACTTGTACCTGTGGCAAGTTTTGTGCCGTGTGTAAAATTGCTTTCTGGTATTTTCCCACTCTTGTTTTGAAATGTCTAGCATTACTGTTAACACTTTGGCTTCTTGGTTAATGTGTCATTACTCTTGTTCCGTTACTTCTTTTTAAGTACTACAAGGCAACCTGCTGGGTTCGATATAACAATGAAATTGCATAATCTTCAATAATTTGCAGAAGACTAATTTATTTTGTTATTCATTTTAAATCCTTGACAAAATATTCTGTGTTAGGTCCTTGCAGCACAAAGGAATGTACACAGTTAAGCGATCCCGCTCCGATTTCACACAATGTATGTGAAATTACTAATATTTCAGTCTTCAATCACTTGTAATTTCACAACATACATTTCATCATTTTGTTCCACAGGGGTGCTGAACCCGCAGTCATAATGATCTAATGCACAGAAATAAGGCAGGGCATCAGGTTTACTGTGCTCTGGGACTGTGCAATGTGGTATGTAATGGAATCTCAGTGTCAATACTAGAAGCTACAAGACCAGAAAGAGCCATTATCCACAGTGCTTCACCATCTGCCACTATGTCCATGTCACCTAGGCTCAGGTTTGCCAAATCCTGAGAGCAAAAAGTGAGTGAAATAATGACCTAAATAAATGACACACAAGCTCCATTTCAAAAATTGTTAAAAACTGCTGATGCAGTGACATTTAAATCCAGTTTTTACCGCAGACCTAAAATTGCTGCTTTCTGTGGCATGAATGAGCTAGAGGAGATGTGATTAATGTTATTTCTAAAGTGCCCAATTATTAAAGATTAGATCTCATTACTGTACTAACATATTTTGTCTGTGTACTGACTGCTTTCTCTTAATGCTTTTCAGGAGGCTGCATAATATTTTCTCAAGATGCCTCCAGTATTACAATATAAATAATATTCCTTGAATACTTGTCAGAACAACGAATAGTAAATTGTTTTAATTGAGAATAACATGTTTGCTTATTTGGACGACAGGTATTTGCACAGCACTTTGAATAGTTTCATCTGACAGGATAAATAGCTCCTAATTTTAAGATAGTCTTCTAAATAGGCACTTCTAAATACCTTAAGGGAAGTGGTTACTTTAAAAAAATCTGATGTTTAAAGCCTGAAGCCTGGTATTTCCTGAAGTAAAATAATATCTTTTAACATTTACATTTCATGGGTGAGAACATTTCAGTTCTTTTAGACTGCAAAATTTTTGCATTGCACTTACACTTCAAATCTTAATTCATATTTTAATGTGAGTTATTTATATTACTATCATGATGACAGTAGTTGTTTTGTTGCTGATTCCCTTATTTATAAAGTCACACATGGTTAAAGTAAATAGCTGACTAATGTAGAATTTGACATAAAATGTCAGCACAACACTGTCAGAAGGATATTTTAATTTGTCTCAGCACTGGGAAATGAGCAGTGTGTGTGTGTGTGTGTGTGTGTGTGTGTGTGTGTGCGTGCGTTAACACGTGAAGTTTCAAGAATCACAGCAGCACAGACAGAGCTTTCTTCCACCATGCCATCTGTTATTGTTTTATTTAGCCATCAATGGAATGCGGTCCAATGTTTTAACTGGCGTTGGGGGTAGTTGTATCACAAGGAAGGATGGATGGAGTAGCATGAGGAGCACGTCCATATGCTGCGCGTGAAACAACAGCTTCCTTATGCCAGAGAATGTGTCAGATACGGTATGGGCATCGTGTGTGCCAAACGCAAGGCCAGCATTAACAGCGAGGTGTGGTTGCGGGGTGAGCTTGGATGACGCCTCCTGTCTCCACTCAGAAAGCAGTGATTGGTCTTATACTTGTCCAGCAACTAATTTTTAGAATGGCCCCAGGAAGCAGAAAGTGAAGCTGTTTACATGATTTTATTTCTGCACAGCAGACCTTGTCCACAACTGCATTTTGAGGACTGTAAGAAAATTACCTCCAGAATTGCCTGCCTCTGAAAAACTGGCAGATATGTGTGTTTTTTCATAAATTTTGTATGAAATGTATGGCTCGTGTGCAAACTAAAAGTTCCTAAGTATGGCATCTCCAACAAACCAGCAGAATACATATATAGATTGATACCTCAATTAACGTTCTTGATGTGTTCTTGAGAAATAGAGATCTTAATGTGCTATAAGTGGTCACTAAAACAGTATATTGCATAAATGAAAACTCGAAAACTGTGCATGTGGAACAAAGTGCTAATTAAATTAATCATCCCATTAATAATGTGTAATAAACACGGAAAGCATTCCACGGATAATAATTATAACATTTTGAAAAATGTTGAAATATCTATATTTTTAAATATAGTAAATCACTATGATAAATTACTGAAAGGGCTACATTAAAAGAGCCCTGTTGTGAAACGGTTGCCTATGAGGTACTGCTAGTTCACTTGCTACTGTAAACAAGCAGCTCTGCTGCTCCCTGAACTAAAGGTTCTTTATTAAACAGTAAGTAAAAAATATTCCCAGCCTTCTACTTAATTTATATTTAGCATTCTTACCTTTGCGATTTTTTAAAATAAACATTTGCAATCCAAAAGATTTTCTGTATCATCCTTACTGGATGAGTTAATATTCAAAATGCTTTATTATAGGAAAGTAGATACTGCTCAGGATTTTCCCAGAGAGAGACAGAAAGTCAGAAAGCCACAAGGTTATGAAACTTTTCTGTAGACTCAGTAGCCTGTAAAGTCAGCTGGATGGAGATTTGTAAAGAACACATTACAATGTTATGTTACAAGGGCCACAGTATGGCAGCATAAATGCAATCTAACAGAAGTTTAAAAACAGAACTGACTCACCGCAGCATGCTGCTTCATATTTGAGCACTTTCTTTCTCAAACTTCTACATAAGCCAGTAAAAATACCAACCTCAATAAATATGTAAAACATTGTCAAATGAATAGTGACTACTTCACATGTTTGGATTCTGCGAGGAAACCCACTGAAGGACAAGGAGAACATGCAAAGCCCACATAGTAGATTGAGACAGACTATGAGGGAGCACTGCTGCCCGCTGCTTTTTTAATCACTACATTAGCCTATAAAATATCAGCAAACTGAAAAATGGCCTTGCTTTGAGAGTACAGACCTTTACTGAAAGTACTAAAAAAACCTGAAAAAAATGTAGCAACTGTTACAGGAGTTGCTACAAAAAACCAGTGTAGAAGATTGTGCTGACTGTCTTCACACATCAGGATGTGGCAGTGATTCTCTACCCACCAAGTTTCCCCTGATGATTTACTTTTGGGTGAGTAGTGGCCAGTCATCATTTTGATTTGTACCCACACAGCTGTGTATGCTTTATAATGACTTCAGAGGATTCCTAAACATTTTGCTGATCTCTCCAGTTCCAGTGCATTTCCCCAGTAACTTGCTGGAAGAGAAGGGTCTCACCGCTGAAGAGAGGAAGTATGGGGCCCAATAAGGCCTGTGATGAATTTTCCTGTCCGTGATCCAAATGCCATCCGCAAAGAAAATATCATTTGTTTTGTTTCTGTTTTCTGATAGGTAGATAATGGCTCACAGCAAGTGGCTAAATGAAAATCCCAGATAGAAAGGAGAGCAATTTACCCTTTGCCTCTCACCTGCAATGCGCAGCAATAGAGATTAATGCCAGTGTGCCAATCCTGTGCCTTTCATAAAAGAAGCAATAAATACTGCGGCCTGCGAAGGCTCTCATATTGTTTAAATAGTATCAGGAAGTGCACCCAAGGCGGGCCTGGGTTTCAGCGGATCGCCAGCGGGGCTGTTCCGTCTCCACCGGGGCACTTTTCAAATGATGGATTGACAGAAGGGATGTGAATGCCAGCTCTGCACAAAAACTTTTCCTGCAACTTAAGGTGCTGAGTCCACCTTTGCCACCTGGACAAAAAAGAAGACTCTGAGAAAGAAGAGAGATTAGCTAGGCTGGAAATCTTGAGAAATACGTCTAATAGAGAAATTAGACTTTCTTCAACTAGATGGCCAGAGTGAGCTTTTAAAGTGATACCTTTTCCACATGTTAAAGTTGGGGGCTCCATTAGTTGAGAGAAAAGGAGCTGTGAAGGATTAATGTGATTTGTTGTTCAGCCACACTATTTAGACACAATGTGCCAGGAAATGGCATTATTAGAGTTTAGTGTGACCATAACAGAAAATTACTGTGTTTTAATACTCAACTTTACTGCTATGCACTCAATGGCCACTTTATTAAGTGCACCTTCCTACGGGCGGTCAGGTCCTTGTTTTACCTTCAAAACAGCTTGAAATCATTTGACATGGATGCCTGAAGTATTCATAAAAATGTGTGCCTATTCTAACTTTAGAGTATGACATTTGCAGATTCTTGGTCAGCTGTACAGGCTGTTATCCTTGTATTTTAGCATATTCCAGCGATGGTTGTTTGGGATGAGATGTGGGGACTGTGACGGCCTTTGCACTAAACTGAGCTCAGTTTTCATGTTCCTGAAACCACTTGGAGATGATATGTGCTTTGCAATAGGGCATATTATCATGCTGGAAGTGTCCATTTGGACAAATTTAGACTATGCCTACGAAGGTTTGCACTCGGTCAACAGCAATACTTAGGTACACTGTGTCATTTTAATGATGCTCCGTTGCTACTAAGGGAACTAATGTGTGTTAAGAAAGATTTTGGTGCAACCACCAGTCTGCTTCTGACCCAAGAAAGAATAAATTCATGGATTCATACTAGTTACACCAAATTCTAACCCTCCCATCAGTATTTCATAATAGAAATCGAGATTCTTCAGACCAGGCAATATCAGGTTCAGTGATCCTTTGTCCACTTTAGCCTCATCTTCTTCTGACCTTGCCAGAGATTAAGCATGGTTTGCTGCTACGACAGCCTGTACATTTCAATGTTTGATTTCAGAGATGCCTTTCTGCACACCCTTGTTGTATTGAGCTGTTATTTTTGCTCTTTTTTTCACTTCAGCAAGTCTAACGATTCTTCTCTTGCCTCTCTCATTAACAAGGTGTTTCTGCCCCAGAGGTACTTCTGTGTAGATGTCATTTGTGTATCACTCCATTCTAGCTTAACTGGATACACTATAATGCATAAAAATCTCAGGACTGTGTGATTCTGGAAGCACAGCGTCTGGCACCAACAATAATAACATAACATAGATCATGAATCTTGTCCATTCTATACTTAGTCCGACAATAACTGAACCTCTGAAAAATTTCTGCAAGTATTGTTTATGATGCTGAGTGGTAGGCAAGAGGGCAGGCCGGTTGAACACGCAGGTTTACCTAACAAAGTTACCACTCAGTGCATAGTCCCATTCCAGTCTAGAACACAGCAAATTTGTTAGTGAGAGACACCACCCATGTGGGCCCATTGTTGAACACAAGAATGTGGTACTTGGAACCCTGCTGGTTTGTTTTTTGTCCCAGTTCCTTAGCTTGGGAGTTTTTTCCTTTTTCCTCAGCTGCTAGATGGCCTTCAGGAATCTTCACTAGCAATCTGCCTTCTTTGCACGTTAATATTGTGATTTCTTTTCAAATAGCAGTTTAAACGTCTATTTTTTCTTCAGTACTCCTTGTCACATTTAGGAGAAGATGACCTCATATAAATAAGAGGAAACAAACAATACAATTTTTAATACTCAGGTTTGGTTTAACAGTTACTGCATTTTCAACAATGTTAAGCATGAGATTGATAGTGTTTCATATCATTTTTATCAAATAATAATCGGAATGAGAAGAATAAAAATAAAATAGCAATGGTCAACCGATTTTAAAACTAGGGAAACACAGTGCAGGAACTTGAAAATGATTCTTAAAGTAAAACTGCATTCACTTTTCAGGACATTTCAAAATCTTTAGAGCAAATTACAGAAAGCTGTTTATACAGCTTCTTCACATAAGATTTTTAAACTGCCAAAGGGAAAAACAGTAGGACAGGGACACTTGCTGGCATAAACCATTTAAGGCAATTTGTCGTTATACCCCCCGTCCAAGAAAGCAGACTGGAGGGCATAAACACAAGTAACATGTTCCAAGAAGATTGTTTCATGATACAGGGCAGCAGCAATGGGCTTATCAAACAAAGCTCATTTTGTACAGGCCTCAACTAATAGAACCTTGCTGAGCTGTCGGTTTACCAGCAGTCACATGCCAAAGCTCATGGTTAGCCAGTGGTGCAAGGTGAAAGGTCATGTTACCTAATGGAGTTTATTGGTTTTGGCGCATTCAAGCGCCATTGTAATTGAACAAACGGACATCTGTGGGTATGGTAAACGTGGAGCAATGTTCCATTTCAGTGCTCCATTCTCTCACATCTCACATGTTTAGGAAGGGTGAACATGGTTCCTCCAGGGTTTTTCCTTTAACTGCTGGTAAGTTGCAGAAACTTTCAGAGTGCCAATAGTGTTTATTAAAGTGTCAAAATAAGTGAAAGAAAAGAAAAAGATACTATATATGTCCTATGTACAAATGGACTATATGCGTCACCGGTATAATACATAATATATATTATATATTATACAATACAGTAGACATCTACTTAGACTCACACTAAAAAGCAAAAGAAGCCCTTTAAATAGCTTTGTTTCTGCTATTGCTGATGCTTTGTTGATGCACTGAACCACTTTACACAAAAACATCACAACGAAACAGATTTGCCTCAAATAAATACTCACTGCAATATGAAACATGATGAGTCATATGTTAAAATATTTTTGCTGAGATGTGTATCAATGTTATTTACCCCATGCCACAGCTCACCCTTACTGTACAAGGCAACTGTTAATCTAAACCAAATTAATAACAAGCATCTCCAACAATGAGATTTCTTGTGCAGCTCTCACTGTGCCCCATAGACAGGCAACATGTAAGGTCACCTACAACCTGCCTTGTGTCTTGTGCCAGACATGAAAGTAAACAGTGCAAATGCGTGAGTATGATACAACAAGCCTTAAAGCACGTTACACGTAATAGAGGGAGAATATCACAATTTGTATGTGTTGAGTATTTCTGTATCACATGGGTTCATAAAATTTAAAACTGAAAAATGAACATTTTAAATGGAGATGTCATGTACTAACAATGAATGCTTTGCTGCTAAAGTAAGTTCAAGTGCCATTTGCTGTTGCTCTCCCCCCCACGTTGTTCAGCATCCTCGGCAACTATCCCCTTGAGAGTGCCTCTCCAAAGCCATTCAAGTGCTTTTTTCACATTTTTTTCCGACTGCTTCATATTGACACGCGCTTCTATCAGCTGCTATCTAAAGTATTTTCAAGCTTTGCATAGGAGGCTAAAGACTAAACTTTTAGACTATTTTTACACCTAATTAGATCTAGCAATATATTGCTTATTGCTCTGCTAGATATAGATTTTCTTCTCATTTGCCCACATCCATAATAAGCAAATAAGCATATTAAGCAAAATGCATTTATTTTGCCAAATCATCCCCTCTCCCGCGCATCTATGGCACTTCTCTCCAATTAGCTAGAACATTCCCTGACGGTGATCAATGGCAATAGCGCTGATGTTGTTCCTTACCGCACATTGTTAATCTCGCTCATTTTATTGTACTTGCTAACAATAAGTCTGCTGAAGGTATATCGTGTAAAATGCATACCTAATGAAGGTACCTAGCTGTAAAGGCTGCCGTCCCTGGGGAGCTGAAATATCACATCCTTTGGATGTGATGCTGTATACTGCATCTGTAGACTGCAAGTACATATCAGGAAAGCAGAATAGTGACAGAATAGAGTAATGGAGAACAGCCTGCTTGAAGTTGCACAATACACTTATTTCTTATTTGTTTCTTATTTCTTATAACTTTTAAAGGGTGCCAATAATGTTGCCCGTGCCATTTTAAAATGCCTTTGTAGAATAAGCAAGAATTCAGTTCTTTTCACAGCTTTTTTTTCCCACTGTAAATCAAAGAAATGCGTATATGGATGACAAAACATCTAATTTCAACACTTTTCAGGAAGAATGGTGCATTATTTCAATAAAATGGAAGTGTACCAATACTATCGATCACATCTGTATCCAGTGCTGGGTTTCTCAGGCAAAGACAAGTGCCATGCCATGTTGGTTAAAAAGAAAACAAGCATCTGAGTACCTCCCCTGAGTCTTGATCGATACCAGGTGCCTGTACATTTATTTAGGCCTATTTATTTCCTATATTGAAAGAAATTTGTACTTTGCACTGAGATTTTAGTCTTAGTTTTTTGCCCACCTTAAATAATTAGGATTGGCAGTTGTTCTGGCCCTAGTATATTCTACAATGTTTTCAGAGCTGTGATTTTGCACTTATTTTTAAGAGGTTACTGTGTCAGTGTGACTTTCCTGAAGATCCGAATAACAATGGAAATGGATGATCATTATTAATTGCCCAGAAAAAAATTAAGGGAGACTTAAAAGAATCATTATTGAGGAAATGTGATATTGATTTCTCAGATAAGTAGAGGGCCAAACAAAATTTGTAGAATATACGTATTAACAGGTGTATGTTGACAGCATGGACTAAAATCAAGTTTCTTAAAATATGCAAATAAAAAGTAAAAGCTATTCAAGTGAAACTGAATTCTATGCAGCTCACCTTTTCTTTGCTGGCAATCATCTACGGTATACTGTCCCTCTCCACAGTGTTGACAGAATCCAAGATCACCCTTTCTGTTCGCTTAACAAGTTTTCATAGGCCACAAATCTGATGAAATAACATACATTTGGCACAGGCAGTTTCCCCTGCTGCTGAGAGAACATAAACTTCTGGCTGAATCAGTGCTTCAATTAAGAAACAGGCCGAGCCTTTCGAACCCTTTCCCGCTGTATTTCATGCAGCCCGGGCTCACTTGTCTCAAAAGTGGACATAGTGCTTCTGTGAGACGGGCCTCTGGGAACACCAGCTGAGCTTGGAGACGTCAGCTGCACTTTACACCGTACCACTTAATCAAACATGTATTCTGGCCCTGGGATAAAAAGCTGATTTTTTTTCCGCAGTATGCTAGAAGAAGCTGAGCAGTACTGATGCTGATCCAGCCAGTGTGTGTTGGATGCATCGTATTAATATCCCTTGGTGGCGATAGTATTGGTCCATCTATGTTTGCAGAATCTGATTTCCACCACATGCATTAATCCTTTGTGATGCCAAGATACACTCTGGAGATTGATTTGAATTAAACTTGACTGAGACAATTGCCCTGCAAAGAACTATGTTCTGTTTCAAGAACGAGATCACTTTTTATTGTTATAATTCTCTAAGCAGTGGGAGCAGTAGTCACAGTGAGGTTGTTGTACCTTGGTACATTCAAAGGATGCTCAGGTGGTACACAAAATATGTGCAGAAAAACATTACCCACACCTTACACCACCAGCACCAGTCTGTACCACCTTGGTGTGCCTAATAAAGTGGCCATGAGTGTATCTTGAATGATGTTTTGGCAGTGGATATTCCCTCGAGAGTTTAATGGGAGCATTCGGAGCTAAAAGAAGCTGGGTAACAAGACCGTGCCCAGGGTCATTCCAATAAACTGCTTCGGTTTCTGCAATGGAGCAGAACAGTAGAGCAAAGTCTGGCACAGCTGGTCATTACCACTTCCACTTCCTGAAACATATTCCCACCTGGGGCCCATTGCTCTGTTTTTTTCTTAGTTGTTTTTAGTTTAGTTTGTTTGAGCCAGGAACCCTGCTTTCCTTTGTACAGCTAGTTTTTGCCTGAAAACTGAATTATGGAAGTTTCATAAAAATAACTGATGCTCCAGGTGTGAGTTTTGCATGCTAACAACAGGAATTAAGCCATTTGCAAGAACTGCTCTGTTCCTAAAAACGACTGCATGATGGTGCTGCTGTTTCCAATGTTTAGCCCTAGGTCTGAATCAGATGGGTTTCCTCCAAGTGCTCCAGTTTCCTCCCACAGTCCAGAGGCATGAGTTTCAGGAGAACTGGTCACTCAACACGTTTCTGGGATAGGCTCTGGATCACTGTAGCCTTGCAATAGCCGATCCTAAAATTTCTATTTATAACAATTGCTATTTTATCATGGCCTTAGCTACTTATTTGTTCTACACTAAAAGACACCTTCTGCAAAAAGTAAAATCAAGGGGTTAAAGTCCGTCAATTCTCGTTTAATATCGGACTGTTTTTCAGCACAGCACATTTTTGGAATATTTTTCAGCAAGTCATTATAGGTCCCTTTATGTTATTTGGTTAATGTTTGTTTGGGAAATGGGCCAGCATAAAAATGTTGCATGAGAATCTCTGGTGATGGTGCTGCGCAGAACATGAAATGTGAGAATATCTTTTGTTTAATAGTGCAAACTGTCAATCCATCATCCACGTCGAACAGCAGCATGTTATAGCAACGAGCAGAAGATTAGATGATTCTCTAAAGAATATCTGACTCTCTAAAACTCAAGTTAACAGCACTTTTAGATTCAGTCATATTTTGCTTTCATTCACTAATAAACTCTGCATATTGCAACTATGCTAGATAACAATTAAACTGATATCACATTAAACTGCGCAAATTGTAACTGATGGGTTTTAACAACCAAAACAAATTTGTTTTGAGTGCAAAACTGTCTAATGAATTCATCAAGACAAAAGCCTCCCCATATTTCCCAAACAGCAGTTTCAGCTGCACGAAGCTGCTTTATTGTGTCTATTAAAGTGGCTCCGGCTCACACTGGAAGCACTCGATAGCTTTAGAATCTCTTGTCACAGACTCAGCAGAACGTCTCTCGTATCTGACGAATCAGTATCAAAATGGGTACCGGCAGAAGGTGGTGTAAAATGTGTAAACATCCAGCAGCCCACACAAATGCAACTATTTTTCTGAGGAAATTTCCTCTTTTGTTCAGTCAGATGGTGATTTTATTTGGGCCTCTAATTTTTATTAGTGTAAATGAAGGTTTCAGTGTTTCACAGTTCAAGATAATTCCTCTTGAGTCCCTGAAAATTCAAAGTCCTCAGTTTAATTCTCAGTTTAAAAGGAGACTGCAGATACTGCAATCTTTTGTCTGCCACAGATAGTCTTGCTTAATATGTTATAAAAATGTAAAATACATGTTTAAAGTGTCTTAGTGGTAAAGACCTTTCTTCAGGATAAATCTATGTATGTATAAAGCGCAACCTGTTTTTTGTCTGTCTGTCTGTCTGCCCAATTGTCTGTCTGCCTGTTTGTTCTTAATGTACAACTTTGCTTTTCAAGCCACAGACTTGAAATTCGGCACACGGGTACTTCTCACGCTAAGTTAGGTTTTTGCATAGTCAGACAGACACACACACACACACACACACACACACACACACACACACACACACACACACAGGCAGTTCATAGTTCATATAACATTTGTTTATCTTAAACTGACTATTTACCATGATGCAGTTAGCATTGCTTAACACAGCTAAATCCTTTTCAAGACTTTAGATTCATTTTGGTTGTGCTGAAAGCTCTCTGCATCATCCACCTGTTCAACAGTTCTAAAAATACTTACATACTAAATACATGTACTTTAAGGATAATACAGTTTGTTGATATACAATGTGAATATTTTTTACCTCTCCACTTTCTCACTTAGGCACCACTGGGTATCTCAGCTAGTAAAGCCTATAAAGACAAATGTAATTGTAAATTCTATATTATTCTTTAACCTTCCACATTTATCATTACTTTTTCACTGATGTTTCATTAATGACAATGAAATGAAATAGCTCCTACTTTTCTCAATATTACACTATGCGCTGTACTTTCCATTAAAGCCTTAAATACAGCTTATGCATGTGTTTTAATTACTTGCAGATTATCTCTTATGGATGTATGATAATGGCAATTATAGATAATTTGATTATTTAACAATAATAGATAATTTGCTTTTTTCCTTCTCTGCCTTTTAGTATACTCTAGAGCCACATAGCACAGCTGTGTCGTAAAGTGTTTTTGTCTTCTCTAATGAGCCAGAGGTCCTGGTGTTGTTGCTCTATTAATGTCTTCACTTGTTTTCGGAATATTAATAAACGTTTACAAAAGGTTGATCACAGACCTGTTCCATTTACAGTTCTGGACAAAGCTTGTTTGGTAGGTTATCAGAAGACCACTGGTTCAAATGCACTTGTAAGCCTTAACATTCCACTTTAAGACAAGGTTATGCCTTAACTGAGAAAGATACCAGCTTTTATAAGACGGCAGTCATGAATGCAGGAGACAACAGCATCATTATAATAAAGATCATTTTCTTTATGTGCCATGCATATGCAACTTATTTCTTTCGGTCAGCATTTGCTGACCAGTGACGCAGTTACTCTGTTTCCATTTTGCTGAGAATTGTGAAGTTTAATGGAAAGCAACAATGTAAGACTAATGCAGCTGAACACTTAAGCCATCAAGGATGCCTTGTTTATTCAGACCTTGATCCACTTGGGAAAGGAGAAGATATTTGCCTAAAAAGAATGTTCTAAGTGATCTCTCCTCTTTATTTATTTATTAATCCATTTTTGGTAGCACTTAACAACCCAGAGGTTCACAGATTACTTTGACAATTTTGATACCCATTTATTAAATATTTAATTGCCTTAGCAGTCAGTTGTAGATGACACTGTGCACAAATATTCAGAATGGTAAATGGTACCTTGTTTCACATTACCTGAACTATGTCAAAAGGCACTACCTGTTTTGGTCAGGTAATATACAGTACTATACTATGATACCAAGAGCACATTTCTGATTCATGCCCACAATATCTGGGGTGCCTGAATTGTTCTGTGGCTTTTGTGATTTTGATGTTAGAGATTGGATTTGGCAAGAAACGCACACTGGGAAAGCATGATTCATTAAAACACTAGAAAGCCAGCGCACTGGTGAGGGCAAGAGAACTTCCATTATACCTTTATAATGTTCTACTAGGTTATAACTTTCACTGAAGTGAAATTATAATAAGATATTTCTGTTTAACCTTTCAGTAACAGGGCCACTGTTTGGAGCCTGGGGGTATGAATGCCAATATTCCATTTCATGTACATGACCCATTGTTTTCTGTGATATCAATAAGGCTGGTAATACACTGTTACCAAAAATAAGATTTTTAATGCTTATGCTGCATGTATGTGGTTTTAGATTTTGTTGTTGTTATAACATTCCAGCCTTTTGTGTTCTTAAAGGACATGATGTTAACGGCAGAAGTGCAGTTGTGCTCTGACATACTGACATATCTATATACTTTGCTTATATATATATATATATATATATATATATATATACACATACACACACACACACACATATGTATATATATATATATATATATATATATATATATGTGTGTGTATATATGTGTGTGTGTGTGTGTGTGTATATGTATGTATGTATGTATGTATGTATAATTAAAGAGGATTATTCTAGGAAGTCAGCAATATGCAGGGGCAAATGTATATAATGTGCAGTTTTTTGATCTGTGTTTCAGTGAATGTTTTCACTATTCTTGGTTGATTTGTCTTTTTCCAGTTGATGTAGTTAGGTTGGTAGGACAGTGGCAGTTATCCTTTGCTAATTTATCATTCAGGATTAATTCTCCTATATGGTTTATTGACTGAGAACTCAGTACATAAATTACACTGGGGCCCTGCTGTCTAAATCGAATCTTTCACTTGCCTTGTGTTTGCCAGCCAGCTTAGAACAGGTTAGGATATGACTCAAACTGTTAATCAAGTTCTACGTAACCAGCGTTTAATGCTACTGAGGTAAATAAAACACAAGTGTTAGAGATCAGTGAGACTTGTAAAGGGTAATGCAGAGGTATGATGCTGGTGAGCTACTTTGCCTAAGCATTTGAATGGTACCCCCCTTGCATCTTTACAGAGATACCTGGCTAAGAGGACCATTGTTCAGCACACATACACCCCATGATAGCATTGAGTTTTGTAGTAAATATTAAACGCTGCATTAGTAAAGTGGTGAACCAGTACCACAGTTATTGTGATCAAAAGGTAAGACTGTTTATTTAAAAACTGATCTCAAGGAAAAAAAGGAACCTTAAGAAGTTGAACAGCAGATTATGGTTCCCTTCCATGTGAGTCTGAGTGCTGTCCAAGTTGTTGAAGACTCTTGGGCAGAGGCTTTCTGGATGGACAGGTTGTAGCCCAGAGGTCGCAGTGCACAGTGCACAGGTATGGATGTAGCAGGACTCACATGAAGGCAATTTAAAGTGTCCATTTAAAGTGATCAGTATGTGACTAGAGCCAACAAAGCACCTGGGGTAACTCACAACATGGGGAAAACACCCATTTTGCACAGATGGCACTGGGCCTCATCCAAACCTGGTAGCTCACTGCTGTTTGGGAAGCGATGTTACCTGTTGAGCTGCAGTGTCAAACAATAATTCATAAATTACTATGTTTTACAGTTTAGAGACTACGATGCGGAAGGGTGTACAATCCACACTCCACTGACAGCACTAATCATAAATAAATTACTATAGAAATGGGTTTAATCTGCTCTAAAGGGAATTTATAATAATAATTGTACTTTCTGGAATTTGAATAGCTTTTTCCATGAATTTGAGTCAGACAATTAAAACATTTTTTTAAACCCTGTACTACAACTGGAGCAGTGTGACATTATGGGTCTGTCTCCAGCAGATAGACTTTCAGCTGTATTATCGTCTTATTTTTCTGTATCCGTGATACACCTCTGGCTAGATCTAGCTGACATAAAAAAAAAAAATACAAAATCATCTTTCAGCACAACAGAATCAATCGAAAGGCTTGACAAGGATTTAGCCGTGTTAAGCAATGCTGGCTGCATCACGGTAAATAGTCGCTTAGTTTTAGACAAACAAACGCCATCCTCTGGTTGAGCCCATCTCAAACCAAGATTCCACTAAAATACATGTTTAAACAAAGTTAAGTTATACATTGCATGGGATTACTTTCCATAGAAATTTCCATTTGTTCTTTAATGTTACATAAATCCCCACTGCTGGTCTCATGGTTGACACTGGGTGGGAGAACAGAAGAGCTGAGATAAAAAAAAACAATGCTTTTGGCAAGTTCAGAATATGTAATCTGCAGGAGAGGATAAAAATCCTTACACATTGTTTGCATCAAACTGCTTTGGCAATGGAACATGATTGTTTTTGTCAGCAAAATAGCAATATTCTTGTTTTTGAAAAAATACTATGATTGCTTGCGCACAGAATTATGGTGGAGGACTTGAATTTATGGGGATTTACATACTCCACTGTGCACGTTTCCACACCTGGGAGCTGGGGAGTCAAAGTGTCTGCTGTGGTAAATGGTAACCACTATGGAATTTCTTTTTTTAACCACCTTGCACATGGCAAACACATTAATGTTTGGACATTCATTTTAGTGATTAAATAGTTCTATGAATCTTATTGCTGGCCCATGGCCAATTTGCATAATATCTGACTTTTTTCCTCCCCCCAGGCCAAAAATCAGCAAGCAGTCTATTCGATATGATGGAAATATGATTAGTAGAAGTGTTTTTAAAATAAAATCAGTCTATAGAAAATAATACATACTATGCCATGAGAAATGATATTAAAACGGAGTATACAATACCAATAAAGCATTTATTTGTGTGAAAAGGGGAGGATACTTTGGGATGCAAACAGTGGTACAAGTATTACTGTCTATGAAAGAGAGAGTGATTGCTGCAAACGTGAACTATTCTGTCAAAAATGCAACTTTCATTAAAGGTTTAAGAAACTGGCATCTGAAGCAACACATTTCATTCTTTTATAAAGTCAGCCTGACCAAAAGCAGCAGAGCAGAAGCCTTGTGCTGCCCTCGAGTAGATTTCCATCACAAAAGAGAATTTAATGAACTTAGTTCATCAGTTCACACCTGCAAATTGTTCATTTCTTCAGGCCACGTGAAGTACATTTCCTGCCCTTTCATATCAGTCGTAGGCGACGGTGTTTTGAAATTCAAGCTTTCCTTGCTGAGAAAAATTGTGTTTGTGAGCTACTGAATACATCTGGGCCATTACAGCTTATTAATGACTTTACGATATGAACGATGTTTAACTTTTCCACGCGTCATTTTGATAGATTCCATATGAGGAAAAGTCTGTCATCATGCTATGTATTCAATGTAAAACAGGACTACAGCACTTCACTCAGTAATACCATAAACATTACTGACCTATGGAGCTCCTTCAATACATGGGCAACAGTAGCTATAGAGGTCAGAAACAGTGAGGGTGTCAGTGCTGTGAGCTCAGTGTTGCAGGCAATGCTGGGAGGAACTCGCTTGCTTCTTTGCTAATCTTTGACATTGTATTTTGATGTGTTTTTAATTAGGTGAAATCAGCAACAAAAATACAGGTAAATGAATTTACTGATCTGGACAGAAATATGCGCAGCTTTGCAGACTCAGTTTTACAGGATGGATATTTAATAAGGTACAATCAGTGCTTTTTTTGTCAGTAAGAAGCACTAAAGATTACATTATCTATAATTTGCTGGTGGGGTTCATTCTGTGGAGACAAATGATGAAGGCAGATGTTTACAACGTAGGATGAAGGAATGGAATTGAAAGTTAATGCAATGCTAGGGCTGAGGAACACCAAAATCCAAGTAGTATAAAAAGTCAAATGTCATGGCACCAGAGAACATTCAGGAGTCCTAGTTGCCCATGGCCTGTGCTCCTCAACTACAAGCAGCCCTTAAAGAAACCACTTGTAGAATGTTGCCTAAATAAAAGAATTAATACCTGTAAATTCTTCTTCCTGGTACCTTGAGACAAGTCTTGCATTTGTGAGGGTTTTTTGTGTAACCCTGCTTTTTCACTGGACTACTAAGAACTGCCATTCATAGTTTTTACGAAACACCCGCAAAAACAACCTGCGCTACCTCGGTCAGAAAGCGGAAAGGTAGATAGTAATAACATATTATATATCTCTGAACTGTATTACCCTTAACGTGGTTGCATTTATTACATAAGTATTGCTAGTGCTGTTGGACAGGCGAACACCTCAGAAAGTGAGACAGCAATGTCAGATTTCTCAAAAACAAAAGGGATTGTTTGTATATCCAGCTTCTTAGAGTGGTTTACCCGTTTATATAGCTGGGTAAATTTTTAGTTGGACTAATTCATGGTAAATACCGCAACAGCAGCAGGGATTGAAACCCAGGTCCATCCAGTGCAAGGCTGTGGCTCTAACCACCACAGTACCAGCTTAAAATCTGAAACTAAAATGTGCATTTGATAATAATGTGCTGAGCGTAACTGTGAGCTGACCAACAAAGGCACCATTTATGCTATGCTTTGCTATTGAACATTGTGCATGTGTGTAACAGGTCAGTAATGTGCTAAATTTAGGGGTGCTGTTGTTAGGAGACAACTGGCACCATTTCAACTGTCTGCAAGAATATGCGCACCTCCACACAACTGGCTACAGTTGATGACATTTTTAAAACTTGATAAAGAAATTATTTGCAAAGGTAATTGTATAAAATCCATTACACTGTCTAGCTTGCAAGCAAATCGAATTAAAAATACAGTACCTTCTCATGTTCAATCCAATTTCCACTTGTCCTACTTAATTTCCTAGGCTGACAACATCTCAGCAGCCATAATATTCCTGTGACAAAGGAAATTTAAAATATAAAACTGAAAATTGAATTTAAAAAAAGGGTATAATGTATGTGACATTTATGAAATGAAACCTGACACCCGCAAGTGTACTGTAAATTATTGCGAAAGAATCAGTACTTTATGTGTGTGTACCTACAGTGTACGTTTATATTTATTGCTTCTGATGGAGGAACAAGGTGATTTGCTCTCCTAAGAGCGCCAAGTCAAAGTTAAGTTGACAGTTTGCCTCAAAGACAAAGATGCCCAGATGTACAGCCCACTCCTCAAGTGGCTTCACTGCCTGAAGCAGAATGTGTTTCCATCTCTTAAGCTTTTGATCCTGAGCGGCACAGTATCGCGTTTAAGAACGAACCGCCTGCGACCTTGAGAAGGTCTGCCACGATGCCAGGGAGTACTAATGTGTATTATTTAGCAGCAATTCAAAGTGTAAGGGAGATGAAAAGGTTGTGTAGGGAGAGGCCTTGTTTTTTGCTTCAGTGTCACGGAACCTGAGAGAAAACATGGTGGGTCCCCCTTTGTTTTGTGATCTCATTTTTTCATGAGTCGGCCGAGGCCCCACATCCTAGTTTCAGAATACAAAGTTAAGCCAACAAGTGCCGTGTGTTAGCTTTCTGTAGGTGAGCCCTAAAAATATGCTTCCAAGGCCAAACTCCTGCAAGAAAACCCACATTCTTCATCTTCACACTGCTGCAATCTCTAGCCACAGAGGGTGTGAGAGGCTCCCCACAGTGAATCTGGATTTTGCCAACAGGGGACCGGGGGGGGGGGGGGGGGGGGGGGGGGGGGGGGGGGGGGGGGGGTTGGGAGAGTGATTGGCAGTTACAATTGAATCATTCCCCAGTGAATCCTGAACTTTTTTTCTTCCTCTGTTTGCTAGTTTATTATTCTCATACTAATTGAGCAGGAAATTGTTCCATAAATGGAGAGGGGAATTTATGTAAATTAACCTAATGCAAAAAGAACAAGTTTCAGACAAGCGCATACTAACTTTCTAATTGCAAATTGGGTGCCTGAAGCTCTCAAACGTATCTTCGATAAGGAAATTTGTGTTTTTCTTTCCCCACCTTTGAGTAATTGATTTTTAAACCGATAAGTCGGCGTCCTCTTCCTATGTTTATTAACAACACTGAGGAGACACCAAAGTTGCCGTGGTCAGTAGTTTTGCTGCTCTGGTTCTTAACACTTCTGATCTAACACTGTCTATGTGCGTGAAGCATAGATGAGTATCTGCCTTTCTGTTCGTTTTATGATGTATAAACTTATGTTTCAGATGAGACTTTAAAACGACGCCCAGACTCATTTCAGGCAATTAATATTCCACAGCAAATTATCGCACACAAATTAAAAGTGCTAATTTCTTCAAATTGCCAATCTCACCATCGGGTCATCCTTAATTCCTGACTGCTTTAACTCCTTACCAACCACACTGGTGATTTCTGGAACATTTCAGGGTAAAGTGCACCCACCCCCAAAACGCATCCTTAACATATTCCCTTCGGTGGACGGCGTTGCTAATGTTTCGCTCATTTTGCATAATTTTATACTTCTACAAAATTTCCAAGGCCTGAATTGGTGTTTAGATTCAAAACATCGCAGCGAAGAAGTTAGCTAATTTTTGCATGGGTGCAAAAGCTTTGTAAATCGTGCCCTTGCTGGTGATACTGCTGATAATTTAAAAAACATTTTTGCTAACAATAACTGAATCAAATTAGGAAGTAATGAGCCTTGTATATCAGTACTAAATCATAATTACTTCCATCAAGAGACATGCTCACGTACTGAATGTGGAAGAAAGGTGTTTTATATATTTGCCTCCGAGTGTTTCCGGAAATGATTGCAAACTCGGGCAACTGAAAGTTTGTTTTTGCCTCAGAGCCCACAAGAACATGTACCCTTTTGTGGCATTGAAATATTTCCATTTCAAAGGATGTTATGGGCAGCTAGATGATGAGACAATAGAAGGAGAGTTACATGATGAAGTGCACTGGATGAATGAACACTCTCTGGCTGCTGTGTTTCAGGGACTCCTGGGTGTCTTCAGTCTGCTACTTCACCAGTACAATAAGATCCCTATATTCAGAAGTCAATATTCTGCATGACAGGCAATCAACCCATGGACTGCTGAACACAGGCCAGTGCACGTATATTTTCATTTCCTCCCACTGCATCATCTTCAGTGTAATGGAGAAAAGACTTATGTGCGCATGTCCATTTTCAAGCTCAATGACCAAAAGGTTGGTAGAAACATAAATAAATTAAAGTATGGAGATGCAGAGAAAAGTAGCATTTTGTCTAGGACAGAAATATACACACTGTCCTCGACTTGCAACCGGGTTACAGACCGATGGACAAGTCCTAAGTCCTTCTAGTTGTAAGATCATGCTTATGACAGATGGATAATTTTTAAGGCCACCATATGATAACTTCTTTTCAAACATTTGTTGATGCTTTTCACTTATTTTGCTTAATTTCTGGAAACAGTATATTATGCATACCATTATTAAATTATTCAGAACTATATTTTTTTACCAAAGTTTATTTTTAAAAGTGCAGTATGTTCATAACATTTTTTAAAATACTTCAGTATTTTCTGCCATACGACAGTAAGATAGTAAGTAGTAGTAAATGCAAGCAACGTGATCTCTTGTGAGTGTTCCGTTGGTAACCCTCTGAGTTTGTTGATGGCCAGTCATCAGTCAAGGGTCCAGTTGGTGCAGGTCAGGTGGAGGTGGTGTTGTGGGGATATTGCAGCAGTCGTGGTAATATTCTTACTGTCCATGAGAACAAATAACAGCGAATGAAGATGGTTGCTGGTGCAGACACTTCCATCACATTGTTCACACAGTCTTGTATGGTGTTCACCTTATGCAATCGTTACACTATGATGTCACACATGCATACTGTGTAGGTACACATTTGCAGTGTTTTAATGCATTTTCATAACATTTTTAAGATATAGTAGAAGCGATAAGCGCTCTGTCGTGATTATATATGTTTTCATATAGTTGTCAGCAGAAACTATCGTTATGCTAGGATATTGTACATGTCATGAACAGCTACTGTACATTTTACATTAAAAGATGTTCATCTATACATGTTTTAATTAGCTATAAGGTGCTCACTTGCTTACCAGAATTTCAAGAAATCATAATTTTTTTTGTTGACAATTTTGGTCCATTTCATTTTTTAGAATTATTGTTACTGTTATTATGTTGAGTACATCATAAGCTGAGGACAGCGTACATTTTATGTTTGTTCATTGACATTTCTTTGGAAACCTTCCTGAATTTATATGCTGTTTCTTTTCAAAGGACCCTTTTCCACATGAAGAAGCTTTTTGTTCAATTAGCTGTGGAACACAGCAAGTTAAACATTGCTCCCCAATGGTGGACAACTTTAATCTCAGTGTTTCCCTGTGCAGAGATCTGGGTGAAGTCTTTGATCCAAGAAGTATGTTCTCTGAATTCAGTATCTGAAAGGATCAACAAAAAAGTAGTTAAAAGTACATAAATGAGATTGGCAAATGAGGACTTTAATGGTCTGGCATAATCATTAACCTGGTAGAAAGCAGACAAATGAGACACAGCTACCTGGGGATGATGCTACATGGGTCATTATGTGAACCTCTTGCCAGGCATGATCCACACATGCATTAGAAGTTAATGATCCAATACAACACAATAAAATTGTAATATAAATCTGATTCCTTAATGAAGACAAAAAATTCCCCCATTATGAATTACTGTATGTCTGTAACAGCAAAAGAAACATACAAAAAGAGACATAAATGAATGAGCTGATAAAAGTGGACGAGAGCACAGTTCTAGGGCTGTAGAAAAGAGGCTTAAAAGAGACTTTGAGGTTAAATGAAATGAGGGTGATCTACCCATCTTTCTTTCCCATGGTAAATACTTCCATTTAGGGCTTGTCAAGTGAGAAACAAATTGAAATCTACAGCTTTCTGGGGATTTGCCCATACCTGCATATCATTGTCTCTACAGGTGTCACAAGGCATTTTCGTCTGAAGCCAGGGTAGATGGAGGCCAGCCAGCAGGTGAACTGGACTCAAACCAAGCATGACAAAAACCAAAGTGAGAAGAGCTGCAAGCACGTACTGCAGTCTCTCTCTATCTGAGTTCTCAATGAGGCTCTGAATGCCCATCTGTTGTGCACAAGGGTGATTCATATCATGAATGCAACAATTACTGTTAAAATAGAACATAACAGAGTAAAAATCTTCCCAAAATTACTTTTTAAACTGAGATGTGGTGACACGTGGACGGGCCGTGGTGCCACAGGGTCACCTGGGCCAGAAATGTACATTGTGTGCAATGAGGATTTCTTATGAGGAAGATAACAGTCCCCAAATATTTTTATTTTCCTACTCTCGACACTGTGCTTATTGCCATGAGATCTCAAATGCATTGATACCATTTTGCAGCAAAGACCATTTAAAAAACTGTAATGTTGATTTATTGAATGTTTTTGAGTAATAAAATATTTTGCTGACCGTAATTTAAAGGATTTCTTACGATGAGCCATTTGGTGGTCTGGGCAGGATCCACACTCTTTAGAGCTCTTTCTGAGGCCCCTGTGTGCTCAATACTCCTTCTCATTTGACCTTCTCCAGTTAGGCTTTGTCTGAGTCGACAGCAGTAATGCCATAAAGCCTAGATCAGACCTAATGACCGGGCAGCTGATAGTCGTGTATTTATAGGCTTCATCCTTCCTCACAAGGACTAGTAGGACATGGAAGAAGATGGTACAGTTTATCATAAAACTAAAATGTACACAATCTTTACAGGAGTCATACAGATAAAGAGCAGGCACAAGAAAATGTGCATTTGTTGACCACCAAGAGTCCAGATGATGGTCAGGTGCCACCTGTCTGATACACTGCTACCATGAAGAGGGGAAGCTGTAAAATCACCAGCTAACATAAAATCAGTGATTCGCACATCTGGTCCAATTTTAGCTTTTTTGTTGGTTACTGACACTGGAGACATACCTGTCCTAGCCAATTTCAGATAAGCTGGACAAGACGGTGGTGCTCTTCATACCTGGCTGAACCTCTTAATGAATTTAAAAGGTTGGTCTTTTCACCACTGCTGTTTAAAGCTTCAGTGGGGTTAGATGAACTACTGGGGTTACCTAAGGTTAATGCTCTGCATTGTTGATTTAACTTATCCTGCAAGTGACAAGATGGGCAGAGTGCTATTTGTAGGTCCAATTTTCAAGGTGCAAATGTAGGCAGGGGCGAAAGTGGTGATAAAATCTCTTATCACTGCAGAGTAATTGATGTGTCACACATGGGCTGATCCTGACAAAAACGCAGTTGCTGTGCCCAAGCTTAAGGAATAAATAATAAATTCCAGTCTGTCGTATAAGAAAAAGAAAGCAATAGGTCATGTTACTACGGTCATTTGGTCTTTTGATAGAATTCAGCATTTATGGCTATTGCATCATGTGTATGTGATATACTGACATTTGAATATAACTGAGCAGGGTCCTGAGACAGAACTGTAAATCTGGAATCTATGTTGCTCAACTGGATTTTGTTACATCTTGAAAAATTTTTAGGGGAGGCTAACCGGGGGCCTCGAAACTCCTGAGCTGTTTACCCAGCAGGAATTTTGAGTTCTGCTCAGGCTGTGTGGAGTTTGCGCGTTCTCCCCGTGTTTGCCCTGGCTACACCCAAACGTGCACGGAAGAAGGCCCTGGCAAACCACTTCTGTTCCTCGTTTTCTCGAAATCCATGTCAGTCGTCGTCCCTGATCCTTGGATCCGACTCAATAGCATGGACACACACAAAAACCTAAAAAAATTTTTTTTTTAAATTTAACATTGTGCTGCATTAGGCTTCCATTTATATAACCAGGTCATTTTTACTGCATCAAACCAGTGAACATATTTCAAAGGTTTTACAGAAGGAGGTGGGATTCTGACCTGAGTCCTCTGAGTAACCACTGCACCACTTCCTGCTTAGTTGCTCTTAGGTTTGTTTTGATGACATAAATGTTACAGTCATAAACTCACAGTGAATCTATGTAGACTCATTTATTTTAATTCACTCAGAGGATGAAAATGTTTGATATCTATAGTGGAGAACAGATATAGATTATTTTTAAATGTGCCAAACGTGAATAAATCAGCAGCCACGCCATTACTGGTGACTTTATGAAATTTCTTACATCAAGAATGTGAGACCTCTTCAGTAGTGCATAGGCAGAACAAATGTCCTATGTGAGTAAAGTACTTCTTTATGTCCCACAGTTCATCTGTACCGCATGCTGTTGCTGTTACATTCTCCTCAACCTTTGCCTTAATGTCAGTGTTGTCTTGACTTTCAGACGTGTGTCACCAGTGAAGCTGTCAAAAGCTTTCTGGCGAGTTTGGCCCAGTGAGGTCACGACTCTAGAAGCAGAGAGGTAATTTCCCAAATTTTTCTGCCGTATTCTGGACAACATACTTGTTGCCTTTGCAACTCACATGCATTCAACCCATTTCCAGAGAAAGGCAATAAAAAAATGATAAAATTGATTTCTTCAATATTTTTCAGTAATAGGATGTTTTGCTAGCTTTCATTTAAAGAGTTTCTGCTGACACAGTAACAAGGATAAGATACCTTCCTCCATTCCAAAATACCTGGCACCAAATAGCCACAGCAAAATTTTGCTGAAGCTATGATAAGATCTCCAAAGACAGCATCCTCAAAGCGTCTTCCATGTAAAAAGATGGTTTAGGTCCAGCAGCTGTTGCACAAATGCAGGGCAGGACTCTTAAAGCACCGAGAAGTCTCTTATCAAGGTAAAGCACATTACAGCTGGACTCTGAGCTACTTGGAAGTAATGTTGTGGTCAAATTTTAATGGCTCATTTAAACCTTGATGAAACCCATTTAATGTCAGTTATTTAATCCCATTATGGAGTTATTTCAGATTGCGATACACTGCTCATTATCATCAGTGTTCATAGTTGGTCTTCAACTATGACCGGTGCATTGATAAAGCAGCGTTGCTTCTCTTTGAAACAACTGTCAACAAATCAGTATGATTCCATCTGGTTATGGTGATATGAAGGCCATCAAAATGTCTTACAGACCAACAAAAAAATACTTTATATAGACATAGTTTTAGTTTATATAGGCATGATGTAGCACAGTAGGGAGCGTGCTGGTGCCTCACAGCTCCAGAGCTGTGCCACTGGATGCACCTTCAATTCCCATTCAGTCTGCAAGGACTTTGCATCTTATCTCTGTATTTCCATGGGTTTTCTTCTGTAGTCTAAAGACATGTTTGAGGTGAATCCACGACGCAAAAAAATGGACTGTAGTGTTTGAATGTGTGGGTTACTTTTTTATTTGTGTGGGTGGGTTAGATGATTGTTAGTAGCTTGCTGTAGTGTATTTAGCACTGTAAGTATTTTTGGTGAAAGACTTCAGCTAAATGTAAATTAATAGTAATACTTTATGAATGAATGTATGAATGCAATCCATCTGACAATGTGAAAAACAATTTGTGATGAAATTTTTACATTAGTAATACCTGCCAAGCAGCACGAGCACTTTCTCATTAGCATTTATTGTATGTTTATGAGAAAATGATGTATTCATTGTGCGTTCAGCAGTTATAAAGAAAGAAGCTTTAACCTTCATCCGTTGTGACAAAGCACACTTGAGCCTCGGAGGAAATGAATTTCACTGGTTTTTCCTGCTCACAGTTATTACAGGATTGTGCGGCTGATGGCTTTTCACAAAATGGTTTTTGCCATCACGCTAATACCCAGGTAGCACATTTTCATTTAGGGGCCGAACAGAGGACCCCTTGTTAGTTTTATCGTACAGCCACGGGAGACTGGTTGACAAAGCGGTACCGGCGTGTGCTTCTATCGTGTCTGGAATGCGGAAGCAAGGGTCTCACTCCCAGCTGCTTAAATCCACATTGTGAATGCATAAGGCAACGGCACCAACAGCACTCCCAGTTGGCCAAGTTTTTTTTCTACCTTCGGAGCCTTTTGTTACACGAGCCCCTGCTGAAAATTTTGAACCCCTGCTCATTCCTTTTTAGACTGAGTAACTGGTTTCCTTCAGACAAGCATGAGATGCAGTAATGTGACAAAAATAAAGGCAGACAGTCTTTACCTCTAGAGTTTTTAACATGTTTTTTAGGTTTCTAGAAGCTCATGTTAGGGGCCTAAACATTTTTAAAAAATCATACTAAGACATTTTTCTCTGTTTCAGAACTACAATGCATGATACAGTATATATATACTGTATATATACTGTGTGTGTGTGTGTGTATATATATATATATATATATATATATATATATACACTATATACTGTTAGAAAGACATACATATGATCTATCTAATCTAATATATCTAATGTTTGTAATCGATAATCTTTCATGGTTTCTGTTGTAAGACTCCTCTTAATTTGCTGTGCATGTGCAGAATTTAATAACTTGTCGTTTTTAATTCTGAGGTCAGTCTTATTTAGACTAATTTATTTATAATTTATAGGTCAGTGTACATTTTCCCTTCAAGTCCTGGTTCAGACCAATATGGCATTTGTGGCATTGTTTGTTCCCAAAGTGTTTATGTGTTTTGATTTTAATGCTAAAAATGGGTTGCTTAATGAGAGTACATTTAATTCAATTTACCAGCTGTCTCAGAACCTGTTAAACAAACAATAGACTGGTTGGCCTGCGTCTTGATATCGCTAGATTCTAGTATTTTTTAATTGACTGTTTTAATTGTAAAACATCCAACTTTGTCTTTTCATGTAAGCTATTTATTTTGCAGTTTTAAATCTTTTAGGCTTCTTTGTGTCTGAAATTGCTGTAACCTATAAATCATGTTTATTCATTAATTATGTATGGCATCCAGTACTGTAAAATGTTTTGCAAACTTTGTCACAGTCTCAGAGAAAATTTCTCTAGGGCTTGCACACTGTGCTTTATAGTTGCTTTATTTATTTGTTTACTTTTTTATTTATTTTCTGTGTCATTTTTCTCACGAGAAGCAATTTTTAGCAGTGACTATTTTTTCCTAATTCATTAACTAATGGAGTCGGCGATGATGACGCTCATTTTAAGGTTTCCTGATCCTTTGCTGGAGGAGTAAAGAAACAATAGACAGTACAAACGGCACCTACAGCTCTCGGATTTGACATGAAATAGCAGAAAAAGATTTGAAAACCTCTTCAAATTATTAAAATTAAAAGTCTTTTTCAAATAGAGTAAGAACGCTATATGCATTCGACTAATCGGTACAACATTTTAAATACCACACTATGAGTTCCTCTTACTCTTCCTACAGTACAGATAGAACTATTCTCTGTTTACTTGTATACATGATAGCGTCTCTACATTTTATACATAATTCTCTGCACAATTTTGCAGACTCATCATTATTCGTACATCATAAATATTTTTTGGAAGACTTATTGCGAAGATGGATATTGCTACCACTTTCACATCTTTACATTTGCTATGCTCTTTTCATTATTTGTATGAGGGCAGTTTTAAATACAGACTATTTAGCCAAGCATTCTGCGACCGCTTTCCCAAGCTGACGTTTTAATTAGAATCCAGCATCTGTTGCTGATTTGCAAAATTTTTTGTAACCTACATTTCACCCAACAAAGAAAACCTTACCTTCAGCAATACAATATTTTGCAACTGATTTTTAGCAAAGAAAGGAAAATTAATTCTGTAGTACATAAACTTGTTTCATCTTCTTAAAAACAAAGAAGCTAATATTCAATTATTTTTCAAGGACTCGTTCCTTCATCTCTAATTAAAAATATATGCAAAAAAATCTCATAATTTTGCATTCCACTTCTACACTGTGGGGTAAAGTAAACTGAAGTACGTGTTATCACAGTTTTTCCTCGTGTATAATTCGAGTGTTTGTAATGAACCTGATCTGAACTGACATTTGTGATGAGGAATTTTCTGGTGTTGACAGACATGTAGTTTTGCCTTTGAGGAAGAATTAGTATGTTTCCCAGATCCAACAAGGCAGATGCCATGTATTGTAATTACCCCTCAGATCAGTAATCTTATACATGTTGATCCGTGGGCCCGTCCTTATCTGAAAATAAAGCAGAAAGGCATGCTAAATGAGGTCACTCAGCAAAGTTCCCTGCAGTAGGACATGGGAATCATGCAGCTTCCCCACGTTTTCCAGTTAATAGAATTACACCATACAGTACGTACTGTAAAAGCAAAACCTGGTGCTTATTTCTACAGGAAAATGCAGACTAGTGGAGTTGTGCGAGGACATCGGCTCCTCCTCTTTTTTTTTTTAACTTCGTCTGCCGCAATGTTGCTCTGAAGATGCTCATCCTCAAAAGCACAGCTGGACCAAGAACGTGGAGCTGCACTTTTACAGGCACGAAATCACTGCAACTCGCTCGTACTGGATCAGCAGGGTAGTGGGCTGAAAAGGCAGGTGGGGATCAAAATAAAAGTGGGAACACAGCTGTATCTTGTATCCTGCATGTTAATGGCATTTTTAACTGACAGAGTCTTGCTTAATAGCCTGACCCCTTACAAAGCTCAGAGGTATGTCCCCTGGTGCCTTGCGTGCCATATTAAAATGAATACTTCCGACGCGCGCTGGTCATCAATCAGGCCTATTTATGTCAAGGCCGAGACAGCAAAGTCTTCCTAGGACTGTGCCTAGCATGCTGTTGTGGTGTTTTCTCAGCCAGTGGGTTATCTTTACGGCACCATCCCTGTCACCAAGCGATGCTTTGATCAGTCGTCACACTTGTAGGCTCCCCTTACTAACTGGGTTTTGGGTCAGGTATTTTTAGAAACGGGCTGTTTAAAATCCTTGGAAAACAAGCTCGCTTCCCAAAGTTAGATTAGGCAAATAGGACAAACTGACAAGACTCCTCTGCCTCCTTTCTGAAGTCATTATCGCAGTGCATTTGGAGATATTGTACAAGCCAGTCCACATGCAACTGATGCAAAATTACCTATAACAGATGTGCTGCTTTGTTCTGGTTCATACACTCCTATGACGCGCACGCACACACACACACACACACACACACTATGGTTGAACATCAGTGAAGTCGTACTAGCGATGTGTGTAAATAATTGAGCACCTCACTGTAAGCTAAAAGTCTGAGCGTAGCTTCTGGTCTTGCTCGGGCATCCAGGACAGGAGATGCCCTTGCAGCCCTTGCCTTGCATCCTCCCAGATGTTAGGGATGCACATCACCCTGATGCCTTGTAGGATTCCTTGCGGTGCAGCCTGTGAAAACTACAAATAGACCCCCCCCCCTTCTTGCTAAGAACAGTTGATAACTGCAATCACTTGTTTTTTTTTTCTTTCATCCTACAGAATAGAAGCAATTCCTCCTGTTCTGGGCTAAAGACGAGGGTAAAAACTTTTTTTCTAGTGACAAGCAAAAATGACACCCGAAACAAAACATTTGCTGATTGAACCGGCACATAAACTGTGAAGTGCACATTTCTGAGCTTGAAAATATTGGGGTCAGTTGCCCCTAGCAACAGCAACCCTTTCAGTCCTTGAAGGGTGTCAAGAATATGCATATGACACAGGGTTGATCTGTTTTTTTTTGCTCATTTCTCATTCTTCTGATTAGAACTTCAATTATCGTCGGCGCTGTGCTAATTACTGGCGCCCGGTGGTAGTAATTACCTAGACCTGTACGAAGAGTGCAAGTTTGCACTGAACACGCCACCAGTGGAGCTGCTGGCCACATGTGCAGTCAACACACAATGCAGTGACACCAGCAATAAAATCCAGTATTGAAATATGGAAAACAAATACAAATTGCATAGTCCACCAGCTGTCAGCACCTCCCTTTTTATCAGACACACAGCATACATCAACTTGACAAAAAAAATTCGATAAATATACAAGTCATAATTCATAGCAAAGGTTTAAAAAATATGCACTAATAGGCAGGAGAAAGATGTATGATGATTGCTAATATGGGTAGTGACAAACTGAACAACATATTGATTAAGGCCAAGATAGTATGAACTGTCAGGAAATAACTAAGTATGAATATATTGCGCCGTCTTACACATGCACTCCAGCTCTTTTGTTGCAAGGGTACCCTCTGCGTATCAGGTACCTTCAATAAAAAAAAAAACTGATAATCGCACTGTGCTAGAATGGATGTATGCTACGAGTTATTTGTTTCTCTGACATTTTGGTATTTGGTAATAATAGTTCTTTCTCTGAACATAATCATGATAAATGTATAGTGTTTCATATAGGATAAAACACATTATTAGATTCTCATATAGTGCCTCATAACTAGGAAATGAAACTGAGGAACATATTCTTATCCCTCTAAACAGGATCTGATTCTTCTCTTTAAAATGACAAAAGGTGAAGTTCATCTTTTTGGTATTCAGATGATGAACTCCACATCAAATGCCACTTGATTTGGAGATAACACACAATCACTAATGGTACATGAATATTCTAGCTGTGTATCAGAGTACAATTAGAACAATTAGGAGATCAGCTGGGGTACCTGCCAAATCAGCAATGTGCCCTTCACCACGGCCCACCTATATAACAGATGAGCCGGTCTGCAAGAATGGAGGCGGCGTTCTTTCTGTCTACCCCTTTTCCCACAAACATCGTCTCCGTGCGGTGATGCATTCTGACAGCAGTTTTGCCGGAACAAGTATAGCCGATAATTCAATTTTCACATAGACGTAATTATGGATTTGGAAATGGGTTTACAGTGCATAATAAAGGAGGCCATACTGATGGGCAGTAACACTGGACATTTGCTGAAAACTGCTACAAAAGGCCACGGGGGATTGGAGGAGCGTGCAGGGGGATCTCAGGGTAACAGGCTGTGACAGATTTAAACTTGCTCCATTTCAGTACTGATTCAAGCACTCCTCCCCTGAGGGTCACCCAACAGCTCCCAGGGGCTCAGTCTCTCACACATCACATGACCCCCCCGCCACCCCACCATCATCAATCATGACTTCCACTGGCAAAATCACCAATGCCAACAGCAAAACTTGTAATGAGTCTCTAATAAGCCGCCAGCAGTTGATGGAGGTATGGAATGAAATGTGGAAAGACTTGATTCGCTATAAAGTTCAAGCAGAAATTGTGAAGGGCATGATTAAATTGGCTTTTTTTGTAATTTAGTAAACTAATAAAGGAATAAGTTTTGTTGCTCTTATTTGGCAGCTGTCTGATTCTCATTATAAGGAAGAAAAATCACAATTATCAGTGGCTCACAAAAACACAAGGTTCACATCAATATCTGCTTTATAAAGTACAGTACACTTGAGGTTAAGTTTAAGTGACTGGGTAGTAAAGTTATAGTTCAGAATACTCAATGTACAACACTTTTCAGGAATGTTCACAGGTCTATGTATAAGGAAATAAGAACTTTCCAGATTCTGAATGTATGGAAAGGAGACTTTTAATGACAAAGACTAGAGGTACTTGCATACACGCTTACCTTCCTTGTCATGGTTATATAAGGAAACAAAATAGCAGAGTAGAAAAACATTTCCTGTCTTTATGTCACTTTCTCTTCATCTCACTCTCATTCTGTGGCTCATAAATCAATATATTACTGCTGTTTCACTTCTCATTGGCTGGGGCTGGATGCAGACTGTTGGGGCTTTTAATGATGCAGTTTAAGATGCAAGCTTAATCGGCTCTAAGATGTTCAGTGGACCTCAATTCAGGTCCCTCATAAGACCAGACCAAAGAAGCCAGACATTAGACTCATGATGGCCCCAGTAAATAGATGAGATTGAAAGAGGGAAAGTACTGATTTTGGATATTACGCTGGGAATTTTTAACCCAACCTCATTTCATGCAGAGATCCATCAACAGTTGTCTGAGAATTATAATTACGCTGTGTAATATAAAACCGTGGGAAAAAAATGAACGGAAGAATGCTAAAGAGATATATTGCAATATTATGAACCAGAAACCACATTCAGGAACAAATCTGTGCCTTATTGATGTACAAGAGTGGGTAGAAAATGAGCTTTGCTTAGATGTAACAGCACAAAATGAAATAGAACACTAGTAGTACTCAAACTCAGATGTGGACAGTACTGAGACTAGCTTTATTTTTTTTTCTCCAAGTGAAAATATTACCAGAGAACTCAACATGATAAAAGGCTTTAGAGGCACAGAGAAAAAAATGTGTTTCTTATATAAGAAAGCTCAGTCTCAGCTTGTCTACAGTCCCAAATGTCAGTCCTTAAGAAACTGCAGAAATATTTTGGACTGATTTTGTGCCCCTTTTTGTACTTCTGTATAAACACAGGTACTGTTTATATATCCTGTGCATCTAAAAACAGTAGTAAAATAACTAGAACATTTGGTTAACCAGAGCTGGTCATATGCAGATCACATTTTTGAGATTAATGACATGTCATATTCAATAAAAAATAAAAATCCTGGTATTATTTGTTTTATCATTTGTTTTCCAGAATCACAAAAATTATTATTATTTATTATTTACAGTTATTATTATTTTTTTTTTTTGTAGTAGTAGTAGTAGTGGTGTTGTGTGTTGTTGATGTTGTTGCTAATAATCTAATCGAGACATAGAGAGAATTGTCATAAGACTGAACTGTGATGGCACTTCTGGTGGACATCTTTAGGGCTTCATCAGCTTTAGATGAGTTCAAAGTAGAAAATCACCTTATGTACAAGGGCTCTCATTACATTATATCAGTATAGCACTTGTGCACTTCTATCAAAAATACATTTAGAGCTTGTCTCTTATCCATCCTCTGCACTCTCTGAGGACAGAATGCAATATAGCTGGCTATCATCGATTTAATATTTCTCGATGCATATTTCTGAGCAGCTAATATGGCTTTTTATTCTATGTATGTCCCATATAAAACCTTTACTACCTGCCACAACATTAATGTCCTGGAAGCTGGCATCAGAGAAGTGCTGCCAGATTACTTGGTGGAGTGAAGACTGCGTGTGACACTGCACACACACACACACACACACACACACACACACACACACACACACACACACGCACGCACAGTTTTCCTTTATAGAGGAGGAATTGCAGGAACACAACAGTTTTGTTCATGCTGCAGATCATGGGCATAAAAACTCTCTCTTTGGGAGAAGTAATGGCAATTAGGGAAATGTAATCACATAACCGTAAGGCCTGGTATTAGCCTTAAAAGGTTTTTATCCTGTTTAAAGGCCGGGTATTAAAGCGGTATTAGCACTATTGACTCCATTTTCCTATTATAAGTGACAAAAAGAGAGAGAGCTTTTTTTAAGATACATGTTTAAATAAAATCAAGTCAACCATAAACCCTGAGTTCTAAAGTGTCTCATTCTTTCCCTTTTAATCCACTCTCTCCATCTGTGCCTCTGTTCTGCCTTAACCGAAAAGTCCTTCTAAATTTTTAACCATAGAAAGAATAAAAATAGGGAGCAACATGGTCTGCTGTTTTAAATAAAGTTTCAAATTTTCATTTAATCTCAAATTTTAATTTATATATCCCTCCAGAAATGATAGTCTTTTGTTTACTTTTAGGTAATTACTAGTTCAGAAGTAATAGAGGTGGTGAGTGGAAGGAAGTGACGTTTCCACATTTCAGCTCTGTTTCAGCTGGATCCTGGTGTAGTTGTGATACCCAAAATGTGTCCAGAGCCTCTTCTGGAATCACTGGGCACTAGACTAGGCAGGGATCACCCATGATGGGACACCAGTTTGTCAGAAGGCAGATACTTTCACAGTCATTTACACAGTCACACACTGTGGGAAGTTTTTGTGACCTGAAACACATATTTTGAGTTCGGGGGGGAAGCAGAGCACACAGAGGAAACCCATGCAGAGACAGGTAGAACACACAAACTCCACACACACTGAGCTGGATTCGAAACTATTCCCAAACGGTCCAGGTGCTGTGAAGTAGCTGCACTATCATTACCCCCCCCCCCCCAAAGCCAGGGGGGTAAGGAATACTTTCTGAACAAAGTTTTAGATCCTGAACTGTTAATCACATGTAAAGACCAAGTTATGCTAAAAATGAAAACGATTCCACCTGTCTGGTGCATTGAGCATTTAAAATAATTATTTCCAATCTCTCAACTGTGACTCTACTGGCAACACAAAAAACATGACTGAATACTTTTACAGTATTTTAGAAAATGTGGCTCTGATTTCTGGATTCACTTTCTACGTATTTGTCAACGTGCTAAAACGTAACTGTTTATTAGTAGCTCCTTGATGAAGACTTAAAAGAAAATAATGAAATCTATATACAACACGATGCATGACTTCTGTTATACTGTTTAAATTTCTCCATACCCTTCTCTCTTTTTCCAAAAAATTGGTTTCAGTTGGTTTCAGATCCAGGTTTGTTGTTTGTTTTTCTTTTCAGCTAGCAATTTAAATAACAAACCCCTTAGTGTGCAGGCCTTATGTTCCCATTGTCAGAGGGGTAGGAGGAGGGGCTACTGGTAAGAGAGTTATAATGTTATACAGAAGCTGTTCCAGTACTGGAAGTGAGAAAATTCAACAATAACTCTGACCCAAACCCTAAACTACTGAAATGTGGACTTAAGTGTGCTTTTCAACTTATGAGGGGTTCTAACTGATGTTTTTGTATAGTTTACTTTGGGTTTGGGGTCATGCTGGAGATGATAGGCTGTAGTAGGTGGACTGGGAAGTCCTCACCTGGCAACCATTTTTTGCGTAGCCAAGTTTGTCTGAGGGGGTTCTATAAATTTGACTATGCTTCGAATTTGCTTTGCAATTTTTCTTCTTTTGTGCTTTCTGCTTGTGCGGGTCACATGCTTCTGTTTGGGTTGTTTCTGTTTATATGACAAACTGCATTACTGAGAGTGATTATTCATCACAGATGGATGAATGTATAAAAGGAACTGAGCCGCTGACCCTATGGCAAAAAAATGGAAGACACTGATGAAGTTAAAACACAGTTTATGACTCAGAGTCCTGGTGACACCCGTTCACATTCAGTGAATGAAGCAAAGTTTTTTTTTTGTCAGATGTTGTCTGTATTCCACTATCAGGTTGACTGGTCATTTAAAGGCTTTTTATGAATTTATAAAATGTTACGTTCAAACAAGGCGACACATTGAACCTAATTAAATAGAATCCATGTGTGTTATTGGTAAAAACAAACCACAAAATCTGTAGAAAACAGAAATGTACATTTTGAAGTGATAATTTATGTAGTATGGGCAAGTTGGTGCCAGTGTCACTTGTAAGATCTTGACAGAGTAATTCTGCTGGAAAACCTTCAAACTAACATAATTAAATACTTTTTTGGTTTAGTAAAATGCATTCTATAGCGCATATGGCTTTGTTTGATAGTGAAGCTTTCGCAGTTTGTGATGTAAGTCTCTGCCAGCAATATGATGAATGTGAAAACATGAAATGGTTTTGCTAAGAGCTTCCAGTAAGCATCAATTTGTGGCCATATGGGACGGGAAGCAATTCATTTTGAAATTTTGCCAGACTGCATCTCCTGGATTTTTCCTCATCATAAATCCTGCATCTCGTATCTGATGTACTAGAGATGCCGTCTTAAAGTCAGTCCTAGAAACTAACTGACAGCACTTATTCCTTGTCATGTATAATGGCTATTTTTTCCACTTGGTAGAATCTTCCATTTGGAATGATCTTTATGTCGCATCACTCTTGTCTCTTACTGAGACAAGCCAAGGTGCTCAAAAATAACATATACAAGTAGAAATAAAATTGTGCAACTCTGATATATTAAGAAACGACCAGATACAGTAACTATAGTCAAGATAAATGTCTTAGGCTGGTTTTGTCAAATGTGCACTGGGGAGCCACTTAATGCAGGAAACATGTTTGGTCATATTTATTCATGTGAAAAAGTAATGTATACCTGCAATTATTTTGGTAAATGATTATAGTGTAGTATATAGCTATTCCGTGTAGTATTTCTATTATAAATCACTCTTATTGAAAAGCTGTTCCTTTATTGAATGTACTTGTGGTTGAATTTGGTTTTCAGTTTTCTTATTCGCTATGTTTTGTGTGAAGGGTCAGGGACCATGTTCAGCTGTTCAGGTGTTTGACCTGTCTAGACTGACAGATGACTGTAACTGAAGAAGGAATATTGTGAAAATGCTCATGTGAAACCTTCAGTTGTGTTGCTTTTTTTGTTGTGTGCAGCTTGTGCCGTCTTGTTCCAATCAGTTAAAGATTCTTAATTTTAATTTGTTTGTTTTGGACCTTTCAAACCAAAATGAGGGAAGAAAAAAGATTCCCAGGACATTAACTATAATAAACATACTGCACAAGCCTACAGTGTTTTGGGAGAAAAAAATAAGCGATTAAGCTGATATTGGAAAATTTTGAAACTGCACTTTTTTGAAACCTTGACAACTTCAGTACCTGAAAGCCTGCAAGAGGGTTCTTTTTCTGCCCATTTTTCTCTTACATGCTCACAGAAATCCATAAAGTGCACTTTGAGCCACCCTTTTTTAAAAAGAAAAAGTAATGCATGACAATTGTCAATCACTTTGGCCCCCTTCACTCCAGAGAGTGAAGATCAGTTCTGACAAAATGAGTGACAATGGGATATGGTGCTTCGGCTGCTGAAAACAACTGATACTTCTGCATGTACAGTACAGATATTTGGAACAGAATAGGAAACTTTACACAGAGACCAGTGTCGCTTCTGTCATTCGTGGTCATGACAGCAGACGCTATGTGAAAATGCTGTCGCTAATTCGGTTCCACATGAAAGCCATGTCCGGTCTGTAATGAGTGCTCTGGAGCCTAATCTTCCCTTTGTTCAAGGGCCAAACTTGGCCCAACTCTGAAGGCATCCGCTTGAGCCAGTCACATCCAGGGAGCATTGTGGGAGGATTTTTCCATGACTGGCGGTGCCCTACATGGCAGCAACTGAAAATAATTTGTCTGTCGCAGATTCATATTGAGCAGATGAATAATCCATGGGAGCAAAACGAGGCAAATGTGGCCACAAACAATCTCAGGGTGCATTTTGTGTACTTGTTGGAAGGAAGCTGGAAGGAACTGTACATCTAACATGCTAATAGAATTAATAAAAAGAAATATCTCAAGAAACCGACATTTGCCGTTGTTTAAACCTTTTTCATTCACTTGTGCTTTCGTAGGCTACTTCAGCATGTGTGATATGCATTAAACAGACAGTATGCATGTTGCACTATGACAAAATTCTTTATAATCATGTGTTCATGCTCCAAAACTGGACAAATAGTTGTCCACGTGAAATACTGTGATGGTCTGGAAGCAAATCAAGCCTCCATAAAAAGACAAGTGTCATGATCCTTACCAGCTGAAGTCTGTTGTAACAGTTTTAAAGAGTGCTGTGGAGAAGTATTAGGCCCATTTCCTCTTTCCTCTGTTCTCACAATTTTTCCCACTTTAAGTCTGATCAGATCTTTTTACCAGTGCTAACAGTATATAAATGACGGCTGAAAGAGAATGCCCATTTCATTGCCTTTCATACCGTTTCCTTGGTGCAGGAAGTAATGAAATAAGCATTCATAAAAATCTTAATTTTTCACTGGAGCTCTAACTAAATCAAATTCAAACCAGACAGTGCTCTGAAAAAGAATTTGACCCTTTTCCAATTTTCTCTACTTGTCGCAACTTTTGGCAAGAAATTAAATAAACATTAAATGTATCTTTTTGGCTCTGATTATATATTGTTCTTCATTCATGTCTTAAAGGTAAGAACTAAAAGAGAGCATTACAGGGTGTGTTGAAGGACTACTGCCTTTAGCCTCACAGTGCAAGCGAGAAACAGTCATGAATATCAGCAGGGCTTGCTATATGTGAAAATACTTTTGGCTATGACAGAGCTTGTGACAGGTAAGAAAGCCTCTTAAACAGTGCACCTGACATGTCCCTCCTCAGCAACACTGAGCCGACACCATCAGCTGTGTTCCTGTGGACTGGGTGTCAAGTGAATACAGGTGATGCCAACTGCCCTGGTCCACTGTGCCCAGTGGCCAGATGACAGCAAGTAGGTCTGAATTCACAGCCGCTTCAGTGCCGTCCCATAGTAACACGCGAGGACAAGTAACAGTAAAATGTCATTTTTCTAGCAGATGCTCTCAAATCCACAATGAGTTTGAGAAAGGCAACAAAGCTTGATGCAGTGGAATGCTACCGTGGGCACAGAATGTATTTATAACTATCACAAACTCTGGCAAAAAATGATTCAGAGGAATTAAATGCCCAGTGTACAATAACTTTTTGTCTTTACAAGTCATTGCTAATATGGAACTTTTCAGATGCCGCTGCTTTAGACACAAAGACACAACTAAACAAGGCACCTCGCAAAGGAAAAAACAAAGAAATTTGTTGTGGAACTTAGAAATTTCTTTCTGGGAGTGATGGCCTGGAAAACCCTACGGACTGGTTAGACGGCCAAGTAGAAGGACCACAGCAACCTACCTATCCTGCAAGCAAGAGGATGTGCAAAACACTGATGGCAAGGGAGAAAATGCACACCATCATTTGTAGCACGACACTGCTTTGACATGGGTTAAAAGCAGCCCAGTGCTGGCTTGGTGTCTGACGGAATACTTGCCTGATGGTTTGCAAACAGCTTGGTTTCATCCCAGCTTGTTTTTCATGCTGTGCTGCTGGCACCTGTCCCGTCTGTTAGTGACCAGGTGTGAGGCAGCGGAGGGAGACCTTTGGAGAAATTTATTATAAATTAACGCAAATAATACTGAATTTAAGACATCATTAAAGAAAGTTTCATCTGCAATGTAAAGTATGTATAGTAAACCAATATCTCTATAGCCTTATATTATTCTACCGTCCACCAATTCTCTCTGCAAACTACATCTTAATACTTTGCATTTTCTGGCCACCCTGGTGCTGGTCTGCTCTCCAGATACAAATGTCCAGTCCATGTTTTACCCTTAACATTCTACATTTTGGTGCTGTTTTACAGTACTTACAGTGGGTTACATAAAATCACTCCAGTGGCTTCATTAGACCAATGATCCAGTGCATTGTAAAAAATGCAAAATGTCATGTTTAAGGAAATCAGTGCATGTTCTCTCCTGATTTAACCTATTCCCCCCTATACCTCTAAAATGATCCAGGACTCTTGGGCAAGATACTTAGCCTGAATTTCTCCAGTGAATGTGCTGCAGCTTTATAAATGAGTACATAAATAACTAAATGCATATATACACGTGTGAGTTGTTTTGGAGCAGAGCATCCACTAAACTTGTAAGTAATAATAATAATAATGCGCTATATGGTGACCCAGCAAACTGAGCTAAAAGTCAACCAAGGCTAGATGTTGACTTGCTCAAAGACAGTAGTTTCACATCAAACACAGGTGAAAAAAAATGAGAGTATGTAACGCTTCATTCCAATGCTTTCATGCTGCAAGAGACGAAGCAAAACTACAAAGTAGTATAAAATGAAAGCCCTGCAGTTACTGTGACATACACTTTATACTGCAGATCCTCCGTAATAAAACACTATAAATTTAAAGCAGCTGAAATGTATGAAATCAATCTGTCAAGTGATGTCTGAAAGAAATGCAGCCATTCCAGCACATTCTAAAACACATGTCACATGCTTTAGTTTGCTTGCTGGTGATTTTGATTTGAAACCATTACAAATCACATATGTAATAATTAATTTAAAAACAACAAAATGATTTTTTAATGTACTGCATTCTGGGAACAGATGGGAGATGGGGGCACTGTGATGTAAACATCCTGAAATAATGTTACAGGCATAAAAGTTATAAAGGATCATTTTCAGTTGTGTAAATCAATGTTTTTCATTTATTTGCCTATGTTAATTCTATCATCACTTACATATTGCACATTTTAATTTTACATGCCACCATTTTAGTGTGAAATGACATCTTTTGTTGTTATTCCTACATGATGTTCGGTATCAATGTAGAATATGACTAGAAACTCTGCTTTTTAGGCATTATCTAAACACACTGTATAGAAGCCCATACTGTGCCTTCAGCATCTGGTACTGCTATTAATGTAATCTCTTTAATGTACAGTTAGACATTTTCTCAAAATGCTTAACTTCCTTATACATTTTTAACTAGAGGTACCCCTTTCTTCAGAGATGATATGCCTCAAGAATTTAGAAATTCTTCTTCAATCAGAATACCAGGGTAAGGCAGTACATAATGGCCTCCTTGATCTGGGTCAAAACCTAATTTCATTTTATAAAAGTTTCACTAACTCTTAATTTCTATTCCAGCCTCTTTGTCTATCTCTAAATTACCTTAACAAAATCTTCTGTTGCATTAATTGTTACAAAAAAGCTAGCACCATTATTATACTTAACGCTTTGTTAAATTTTCCTCGTGTCTCATTGAAATTATGGCACTTTCAAGGAGTTTGGACAGAGTTTGGAAAATAGGAGGCATCTTGGTAACATGCCATTACAGAAACAAAATGTAGCCTCTATTAGAATAATAACCTACATCATTGAGCCAGCCACCAATCCAAGTTATTGTTATGCATATTGTATTGCGCTCTTTGTGGATGGCAGGACTCAGCTGAAAAAAAAGCATGGGCAGATATTTTTGGTGGTTGAAGAGGGCAAGTGTGTCTACACCAGTAATTGCCTGCTGCACCACAGTTCTCTTACAGCGACAGTGATTAACCGTGGTTAACTATTCAAATGCACGTGGTCGAAGCTGAATGGCTTAGTGTGAGAGTACGGGGGGGGGACTGCATTGAAGTGAGGCAGACAATAGCAGCAAAAAAAGATGGCAGCGGCCTACAATCATCTCACCATCTTCCTCAGTGTTCTGTAATGAAACTGCTCTTCTAATTTCAGCCCCAATCTGCTGCTCACTCCTCCTCATCTGGGTCCAGTCCTGTGTGGTCCATCTGCTCTGTCTTAGCAGTTATTATCCGTGGAATTATTATAACAGGATGCTCATGAATGAAGGGGTTCTATCAAGAGCCAGTTGCTGCTTACCATACATTTTCAAGCAGACAAACGGAAACCTGGAAATGCATCCCGCTAGAATCAGCTGGGAGAACACTGCAAAATTCAGTGGTCATGTTTTTCACAGTTTTTCACAGAGCGGTCTTGCCATTGAATAAATGCTTCAGACAGTCTTGTCTACACTGACGTCAAGAACGCCTCCTTGAGGAAACTGGGTTTAATGAGCTGGGGAGGCTTTAATCTGAGCTTGATGGATCATCTGGTCATATACAGAGTTTCAGCACATAGTCTAAACTGTGGGAAAAGTAAAAGGAATACAAAGATGCCTAACAATGTAAAAAACTGTAGAATATATTTCTTGTTATAACTCAATTGTTTTTCGTTCATTTCCTATTGACAAAGCAGGCATTTTTTTCTGGTTGTACATCCACTGCACTACCTGCAGTCATTTATTGAAAAAATTAATTCCTGATACCTTTTCGAATCCTTGTCCCGCAAAAGGCGTTTGAAGGTGAGCTACTGGAGCATTAAGGTCATTTGCTTCAGTCTTCCTCTGTGAACAAATTAATCCGTGATAACACTCAGTTCAGACCATAAAATATTGTAACACTTTTTGAGCCTTGAGCATATAGGTTTAGAAATTCTTATAGAAAAATAGTTTTCTGGCCTTGGGGTTTACTCTGATAGCTAGTCTGAGCCTCATCCATGTTGTAACTATAAAATCTGGTATAGATCATATTTACAGTATAGCATATCTCATTGCATTCATGTCAGACTTCTCTTGTGAACATTCAGCCTAATTTTAACAAGGACAATTTAAACTTTTAACATGAAACAAAGTAAATTAATTCTGGAGAATAAATTTTAATTTATATCTATGCCTCAGGTATCAAATGGGCTTAGAACAATTTGTCCATGTGTACAAACACATACACTCCCTTAAATTTTTCTTCATTTTCTGCATTTTTTCACTCTACTAGTGATGCCTTCTTCATATCTTTATTATAACAAACAGACTTTAGACTTTAAGGTGTGATGTATTTCCCCATAAGGAATATGAAGGACGGTGAGGGTTATTTCTTTTTGAATTTGACTCATGACAGTTCAAACCACTGTTGAAATTATGCTGAGGGCTTCTTCTGACATATCTCTGTAATCTGCTGCTCCCTTGACCTTCTACCCAAGCTTGTAATTTAGAAGATGAAGCCTAAGAGAAAATGTGTTTCTTTACATTATAATTTTACTATTCCACAATGAAAGATGAAAGGTCACAATACATGGAAACAAAACTTCTTTCAGTGTGACCTGTCTGTCATCTAATGTTTCCAAAAGGTTATAAATCTTTGAATGAAATGGCAAGAGTTGTAAAAAGTTTGTCATCTTGGTCTATATTTAGCATGGGGCAAAATCTGCAGTTGTTAAAAGAAGCATTGGCACGTTCAGTTTGTTGCCATTGATCTTTTTCAGACAGGTCTTTCTTCTTTAGACTTAATAATGAGACACAATAAAGCTTAAAATATGTTTTATTACTGTTCCTGCAGAATTTCACCAGTCGCTATCTGTCAAGAATATGCAGTGCCTGCATGTCTCTGTGTCTTTTTAAACAAACCAAGACTTGCTTAACTCCTTATACATTTTGTCTCCTGTTCCTGTGGCCTGAAGAACTTCACACACTTACAGAGGCTTGCTTTCTAGAAATGTCTACAGCATGCCAGGTCACAACAATATACAACACATAATACACAGTAAGTGAAATGAAAGAATACAAAAGATGTAGTGAATTGTATAATGAAAGGAATGATCAATAATAATGACATATACATAATAGGTAAATGACAGAAGTAAAGTAAAGCAATATAAAAGTGATTATATTCCATCAGTTGTATGGGTACTAGTCTCATCTATCTGCACGCCAGAAATCTTCCTCCGTCTTATTTGACCTGTCAAGTGCCCACTGCAGCCCCACGTAGCTGAAAATATCACCCCTTTTTGGTATGCTTAGAAGAATACACTGCAATATACTTCTCTATCAAGGCTCTGAAATGAATTTGGCTGCTGTGACAGGAGAAGGTGCTGCCCTTGGCCCTCGGCTGTATGTGTTGCTCGTGTCATTTCCAGTTTGGATTCAGCTTGTGTAAAACATGATAATTCATATGAATAATAGGCTGTTCTTTTCCAAACGGTTGTTCTTTTCCAACTCAAAGCACATGTCAGTCTCCAGTGAAAACCTTTTCTATTTCATAATGATATCTAATGAATTATGAACTGTCAAATATGCTTTTCAAACCTACGAGATGTGCAGTTCAAAACTACACGCAAATACAGAATGTGTAATCAGAAAAGTGCAACACTTTTGTCCGGAATGAAGTTTTGCTATATTTCATAGTGTTTTGAACATCGACTGCTCTGTGTCAGGATGCTCTGGCCCAGTGAGGGAAGTTTAAAACATGAGGTGGGTTCAGACAGCCTCAATGTCAAGCCTGGTGGCAGAGATATGAGATCCAGGGGGCAAGTCTGAATGTTACCTTGAGTCCAGGTCCAGTCCAGCTGTGTTGCCCCCTAGGCTACAGGATTTTGTATAATTTGATGGGTCTGTTGTTGGAAGAGGAAAAGCTGACTGTGGTGCATATAAATCCCCTGCAGGTTTTGCCTTCTGATCAGTTTGTCTTTGCCACCACAGTCATAATTTAATTAACAGTTCAGCAGAGCAGTTCAAGAAGGTCTGGTGTGACACAAAAGTAGCATTAGACATATCATTTGAATCAGCTGTGGAATATTCTCCTCAGCGTACGTTCCCCTTGTTAACCAAACTCCAGGGAAGACTGCACTGGTCTTACCTGGTTCTGCAAAGTTCCAGGCAAGAATCGAACAATTTATGAATTAGTTACATTTACCCTTTCACCCCAGTACAAACCCAGCAACACAGGCACAGCACAAGTCATAGGAATCTCTCCAAGTTCAAGTTTGAAAAGAAATCCGTCGGCACCCACTCCTCTGTTGCCATTGCTCTTGCTCGACCGTCGCACTCCATGGGAGGTAGCCCACTGTCACAAAGGATGATTGGCGACTCCTCTCTGTGGGATAGAGGATACTCTCAGATTCACAGCAAGTGACTACTTATTTATTTATTTATTCATCATGACTGCTCCACGCCAGGCCAAGTCTGGGGCTGGGTGCTTCCTTTAGCCTTAGCATGCTGCGATCATAGTCCGATGCATTTCATCCTCTGTCACACACTCTGTAACCACCAACAAATGAGACCTTTTACTCTGGCTTTTAAGATGTGCTTCCATCCTCTCCACTGCAGCAGCACTGATCAGCGACTCTGGGCGATGATTTATAGCCGGTGGGATTGCTGGTCGGAATGGCTTAATTGACTTTCCCTGCTTTCCAAGGCAGTCCTTGAGAAGGGAGCAGGTAATGAGGGGAAAAATGACGAGGCTCAGCGGTTTGGGCAGTAAATCACATCCCTTCCAGCCACATCACAAAAAAACTCATAAGGATAGGGATTTTAAGCCATCACCAGCTGCACAAGACCCAGGAAAACAAGTGGATCGGTCCCACTCCAGGGCAAGTTGTTTATAAACTAACTGTTGAAGGCCTTGCCTCTGTCTCCACGTCACGTCCCATCACGTCACAGGCTGGCTCTAGACGGGGATTAAATCTGATCCACTGGAGCTCATTAGCCCTCGATGGGTCGAAGTCATGACAGGCAGAGATTTGCAATTGGCATTTATTTAATATGCAGGGTATTCACTGCTGGAAGTTGATTTGTTGATAGAAGGTGCAGTGATAATGAACAGCACAGTGCAATGAGTATGCAGAGAGCTGCGTTACGTGTGTAGCCTGAGGCCAGCACCGAATCCAGTGGAACGCCTGCCTCTCCCTGCTGACAAGGACGTCGCTTGCGCCCTGCTTGGAGTGAGCCCACTTTTCCCTGTTTCATTGGCGGTGCTTTGCCTTTCCAGTCACTTTCTATTACGGTCAAGCCAACAGTATGGGTGCGATGAAAGAAACTGTAAGAGCACAACGACGGAGTGCATTACCTTTAGGCCAAACCTGAGTGTGCTGGTTTCTAAAGAAAAGAAACCAGGAGCAGAATAATTTATTTGGTAGCTGTTTGTAAAGTACTTGAGTCAAAGGAATTAGTAAAAAGTTTCGGATGTCAGCTTATGGTTTTTGAAGGTCTATGTGCAAGTATAATGCATAAGTAAGATGTACAATACTCGTCCAGTTTTTTTTTCCCTGAATATCAGTATTTTCTCTGAATGATATGCATTTTAAAAATCACAGTTATATTTTTGTAGCTTGCTTTGCAGGACATTGCAGTCAAGATTGAGTACCTGTCAAACCCAGTGGGACTGCACTACTGCAGCCCTTGAAGCCTACTGTACCCTGTCTTTGATGGGCTTGAAGGAAATATGTACTGTCTGTCCAACGGTCAGACTTAATGGCCTACCTTAAAAAGGTCGAGCAACCGCTGTTGTGTCTGTGTGTCTGGTAAATTAAAAGAAGACACTGACATAAGAATGCAAAAGATGTGATGAATGATATAATGGAAAAAATGATCAATAATAATGACAGATACATAATAGGTAAATAACGAGTAAATGATAAGAGTTAAGTAAAATAAAGAAGTGGATTACATTCCATCAGTTGTATGGGTTCTATTATGATCTATCTTCCTCTGTATATGAGTGTCTTCTTTGTCTTTTGCCTGTCTTTGCATAGAAAACTTTACAGATAAATGGCCATGGAGGACAGCCATTTGCTTGTGTTTCAAGGGTTTAAACCACATAATTTAAATTTGCCTAAAAGGGGAAAAAATCTGCATTCCTCTCACTGCTAACTGTGTTGCTGGGAGGCACAAATTAAAAGCAGCAAGTCAAGCTACAAACCGCGCCCCACCCCCCAGAACACAGAGCAGCACATGCATATGGACTCCATTGATCTGCGTCGACAAGTTGACTTCAACAGCCACTTTATATTTCTACACAGGAATCTCAGCACCTGACAGAGTCTAAATAGGCCACCGTGACTGGTGCTTTGTGCTTCTGTATCCTGTGCATACTAACTCTTTATGGTGGGCGTTTGCTGACCAATAAAAACTATAAAACTGAACTGACTAATTCATGGCGGGTTAGGCTATGGCCTCCTGAGTCTCGGGTATCATCCTTGCAGTTTCTGCACTCACTAGTAATTCAGTTCAGTTCTACGCCCACAGAAAGGAAGTTTGAATTAAAAGTCTGTTTTGTTAATGTGAGAAGAAGGCCTCTATGGTCTGCAACCAGCTTCTTCCACACTTTTGGCCAGCCTGTCGACCAGCGGGACATGCGGGAGCAGAGTCACCTCCTCCAGGATGTTGGTATACCTATGAGATGCTCCCTCGTGCAAAAGACGGAGACAAGGATGCAGGAAAAGCAAAGTTTCACTAATGGCTTGTCCAGTGCAGAGTCATGGTGGTTTCACCTGGACAACTTGGACACAGAGGGCACACCCTGGAACTGACAACAGTCCGTCACAGGGCAAGAGAGTCACCAATTCACCTGAAACATATGTCTTTGGACTGCGGATGGAAACCATAGCACTGTGAGAAAACTCACAGAAACATGAAGAGGACATGCCTGCTCCACACAGACCAAGCCAGATTTGAACCTACACCCCCTACCTGATGTGTCTTTTTCACCCCAGGAAAACACAAATATTTTTGACAGTGGATTAAAAGTGGATCTTTTTTCTTTTTTACTTTTAAGTTATCACAACTTAATAAAGTCTCTGAAAAATGGAAAGCATCGTCTGGCTGTTTGAGCTTGTTTGCTAGTGTAAAGGACAAAATAAGAAACAGGCATTCAGTGAATAGATGTTTTCACCCCAGGAAAACATAAAGTCACTTTTGCTCGAAATGACAACACAGTAAGTGATGCCATTAATCTTCTGCCCAAGTGGGGGATAATAGCAGAGAATAAATGTGTACCAGGAATTAAGCTAAATCTCACCCATTACTCTGCAAGCTTCAGGCTCATTTGCCATTTAAAAAAATACATATATAATAATCGTAAACCTACGAATCGGTAGCAATTTTCAGATGTGAAGGCAATATCCTGAATGTTCTCAGGGAAGGGAAAAATCAGAGGCTCTGGATGACTGGAAATGATTTGTGAATTTCGGTGGGTACCAAGCAGGAACAAAGCAATGCGCCCCGGGCCAGGCTGCTTATCGGAATGAAACTGGCACTGTGGCAGCATCTCTGGCCTCCAGGGGCTTGAATAATTGTCTCACTGCCCTCCAGCTCCACACAAGAAGACACGTGTTGAAGGTTTTTTTCAGAGAGTGGCCTTCGAGGGAGGAGACAGTTCTGCAATCGGTCCTGGCAGGATCAGGTCCTTTAATTTAGCTGTGTCTTTGGGTGGTATTCTTCTGGGATCAATTTTAGTTGCTTTTCTCACAGCCTGAACTCAACATCAGTTGTCACATGCTGCGTTTGGCAGCGTTAAAAATAATGTGTTTTCCCAAAAATAAAAACCCCTCCCACTCCTTGGAAATTTCTCCAGATTTGACAAGCGCAAGCATTAGCTAGCTAGGACGATCACATTGCTGCACAGAACCCTATCTGCAGCACTTCTGGCGTTGGGATGGAGCTTCAGCAGTTGATCAATAACAGACAATTTAATTTAACAATCCACTTTAAGTGCGACAAAGAAAAATGTCCCTTTTGTCTCACACAATTTTCCACCTAATATGTCTAAATCAGGAACAGAAATGTTCCTTTGTTTGTGTCCGTTTTTTTTTTTATTTTATTACCAATGATTTTTTTTTTTTTACATATTCATTTTTACTAAGGCCTTAAGATTCAGTGTGGTTCTATTGGTTCAATTATTTTCTGATTTGTTAAATGTAGCTTACCAGCAGTGCTATGGTGTGCTGGTGGCTGCTTTCCTGTGCCTATTTATTTTGAAACACTTTTACTTTGGTTCAGACAATAGCAACTGACAAGTAACAAACGGGAGAACAGAAAAATTGCTGTTGATAACAACTTCATTGGTCAGTTGCTCCCATCAATCACTGCTATTGATCATCACCAGACAGTGAACATGAAGAGCCATAAATTTACCCAAACAGCCTGAAAACACACTGTGCTGTAAATTTGTTTTGTTTTCTCTTTTCTCTGTTTCATTTTGCCGGTGGCTTTACCAGCTTTGCTGCTGTTGCATTTTTCTTTTTTACTGGATTCCTTCAGTGATTTTTTACTGTAGTGCTGAATTATAAACGTACTCTTAACCAATTCAGTCCAGACACAAACTTAAAGTATAACTTTAAAAGTACATTTTTTTGATCAGTCCTAAAGATTGTCTTTTTACTGCTAGACTAGCTGATTGTTTATGTGTTCTGTTCTGGCCACAGGATTTGTTTGGGAGGGATTCCTGGCTAATTCACTTTATTTTACACTTTGTGTAAAAATGATTGCTTTCCGTTGACTCACACTCTGTAAGCCTTTGCAGCAGGACATGAATCAAAGCAACTGCCACATAATCCAGACACGGGATCCAAGTTCTGTCACTTTTATGAGTACCATCACCTCAGTAATGTGTTCTTTGCCGGGACCTATTATTTTGCCATATAGCATAAAATATCTATATGGTTCTCCTCACACAGTTGTAAACAATGAATATTTGTTATTATTATACACACTCATAAAGTGGTTAACTGTGGAATGGCAAGCAAATACATCTTTTTGCAAATACGTTTTTATTGAAATATCCTGTACAAATGGTGATATCACGCACCAGTAGTGGAAGTGCTCCCTACAGCACCCAACATTTCAGGTAGAGAGCAAAGCTATTTTGATACTGTTATAGGAAGCGATTGCTAATATTTCTTATTCTGTAACTATGGTATGTGGTCCTCTGACGCTGAGCATGTGGATGCCTGTGAGCCTGCTGAAATTGCTGTTTTGTGAACTGCATTAGCTTTGCAACAGTTTACATGCCAGGTTGGCTACATGTACAGACTTTTTCACTTTTTGTTCTTATTTTTAGCCCCCACAGCAGACTGGCCCCTTTTTTTCTTCTGGTGGGTCATATTTTGAGCTTGAATTTTCTGTTCCTTTGTCCAGCTTGGATTTTGCTTTTTCGCATTCCTTTTCATGTCTTCCAAATTCTTATCAATAATTCCCACAACCCTGTGGGTGGATGGTTTGAAGTGTGGTCCTCCACTGGGGGCAGCTAAGGTGCAGTGCTAAAGTCTCACTCGTGCGCTTGACTTTGGCACTCAGGTCAGTCATCTAGTCCAAGGTCATCTAAACTCTAGTTTGTGGCGTGGTTGGTGCAGGTTCACATCATACTCTGCGGGGTGTCAGTCAATCCCCCAGGAAAGTGTGCCAGTTGTGTGAAAGATTCATAAAATTATACTTCATATGCATGAAGTTCAGTTGGATAAATAAATGCTACTTGTGTGTCTTCAGGCACAAGAGGTGGTTGATTAAGTGTTGTGAAAGATGTACTTTATGGAAAGTGTGTATTTGAAAAAATATTGACGTACACAAACCTACAAGTGACTCTACAGGCCAGAGATTGCCATTTTTTCCCCTCACATCTACATTTCACATAAAAGTAAATTTGACCTTTAAAGAAATTTAAATTAAATTGCATATCTTCTCCTTCTGTTTCTGGTATTTTAATTTTCTTCTAAATTGAATTTTATTTGATTAAATTTGTTTTAGAAGTAGCGGGACCATCATTTTTATTACCAGTTGTCCCATACAGAAGTCTGTATGCTCTTTTTTGAATATAAATTTGTTAATTTAAAGAATACATATCCTTCTATCCAATACATTGTGATGACCTGCATGCAGAGTTTGTAGACCAGATTATATGTTGTTGACCAAAGAATGATTGTGTTTGCCATTTAGTCTGGTTTGCATAATGCTTGGCTCTCTGCAATGACAGCTAGCGGAAAGACTCTGAGTTATTGTCAGTGCCCTGAAAACATGAGGGAGCTGAATGGGATTATTTTGCAAACAAGTTAATCGCATGTTTCCAGATGTCTCGGTCACAAAAAATGCATAATTCACGATAGTGTGGGAACACGGTCTGCTCCCTGTGATTAATTCAAGGGAGTGTTAAATCAATGTCGCCGTGCAGCTTCCGCTGGGACCTCGGCTTTGGACCGCTGTTGGAGCTTCGGGGGAAATCGACACGTTTCAAGCTGAAGTGCACCTTCTTGCCAAGGAAAGTGGTCACGTCCCTCAATCTCCTGACTGTGTTCAAAAATTATTAGTCAATTTATCAGTCATATTTAGGAGGAACCTGCTTGGTGGGTGTGTCTGATGCTGACAGACAGCTCGGGATAAAGATCACTGGTTAACGGGGCCTATCAACAGATTTTTCAGGCAAGGTGGAACTCAAACCCTGCACTTTGTCACTGCAGAGAAAAATGTTACCATTAAATTGTCCCAGCCTTGCATAGAGCCTCCTCACAATCACAACAACAATGAGCATAAAATGTTTTTCAGCTTTAATGTGGAAAAGAACTCAGCAATGTACCTCCATCTCATCCAGGGTGTCGTTTCATAACCTAGTGTTCAATGATTCTGGTTTAGGCTCCGGACCGCTGCTACCTTGACATGGATAAAGTGGTTAATGACAATTGTTGGATAATGCATAAATGAGTAAATGGCAATGCAAAGGGATGATTCACTAGTAAAGCACTCCCTACTGACATGTTCTTGCATTAAGTGATCTGTTGCATCATATAACAGTTATACGGCTCCAGTTATTTAGCTTTCCTCTCCTCAGTAGCCACCTGACTTATCCAGGTAGTTCACTGTGCCTATCACCTTGCAAAAGATAAATTTGCATTGTGCCCCTCTTTTCTTTATTCCACCAGTCTTTCTGAACGCTGTGTGCCAACCTCGGTAAACTCAAGTGAACTGAATTGAACTGCGCTGAACCTACTGCAAATTGCTCGGATGTACATGCCTATTTGCTTGCTTGTTTGTTTGTTTGTTTGTTTGTTTGTTTTATAATTTTCAGTCCAAACCTAAAAGGTTTTTTAATCAACCTGAAGTGCTTGATGTCTGGCCCCTCTGATGCGAATGAAGGCAGCAAATTGTAAATATGTTGTGTGCACACTGAAAGCACCATTAACGTTCCCTTTCAAAAACAGTACATTGGATTGATTAATTCAGTGTTATTATATAGAAAGAGCAGTGTCCCTGCTTCAGAGTAAACCAAACAAATGTTATCATGCTCTGCTGTAGGTGGTCTTGTTGGTTATGAATTGTGCCCAATTTTCACGGTTTTTGTTTGTTCACACGTTAAAAATCTTCAGAAAAACACCCACTGTGGAGGTATGGGAAAGCTTTTGAGAGAGTAATTACCTTCAGTGAATGACCACCGGGCCACACGGCGAGAAACGTGAAGCGAAAAGATTGACGCTACGTTGTCAATTGGTCCACCCACTGGAAAAATAGAAAAACGGTTCTGCGCTCCTTTCATCTTCTTGTATTTATATAGAACGAATTACAGAGAATCTTGTGAGAACTTTCCCTTTAGTGTCATTGATGTCACCAGACAGAGGCACTGGGCAAAATAAAATGCTGACCCCGAAAGCTAATCACATGCTACAGTTCACTGAAGAAAGAGCCTTTTTTTCTGGCAAATTTAGTCCTAAAGCACACATATATAATATTGTCCTGCAATATTGTCACTGTTGCCTTTCATGTGCTGTTTTTCAGATTTTTATTTGAAGTGCGCAAGCCTCAGTGAAAAAAAGACTGCAGTGATCATAATGAATTCAGTGTCTACGTTAAAAAATGTACTTATATTTACATTTCTATGTGGGAGTCATTTAGGATTGCTAGAAAATGTAGGTCCACACTACAAATCAAAGGAAAAAAATTGAATGCGATTTAATTTAATTTAATTCTAAAACAGTTAATCACATTTAAATCAGTGGTTATCAATTAAATAAATGATAAAATGAAACTGTAAGCACTACTTCAGTGCAGACGGAAACTGCGGCCTATAGGGTGCAATGAACAGCAGTGTATGAATATTGCACAAATTGCTTTCAGTTTATTTGCACTCTAAAAACTGTCCCTTGGTTGAAAAACCGGTTGTGCTTTGTGATGCCTTGCATGACACTTGCTTTCTGTAATCCATTCCTAAAAGCAAATTATGTAATACCTCGGTCGGATGAGCCACTTACCCTGCCTGGCCGCGGCTGTCCTGTGTGCTTAAGGTCCTGCCTTTGACCTGCCCAGACAGTGTAGTCAAACTTTATTCCCCTGCATCCACCAGTTCATGTTTGAGGACGTGTGATGTTTGGCAAGCCATCCGTATTTGCAAACAACGGAGCCTTCCGAAATCCACTTTGCAGAGTACACGGGCACAGCAGCATAATCCAGACATAAAAGCAGATTAAGGCAATCCAGGACATTTTCAGCAAAACCAATTACAGGAAGCTTATTATAAATTAAGGCAATTAGACTGCGAATACATAGTGCTTGACTAACAAAGGGGCACACTGAGGCATGCAGTCTGCGATAACAGCTGTATTGCTGCACCTCTCCTCCCGTGCACATGAAAAACTAGGGAATGTGGTCGTGGCACATATAAAAGCTATCTTTTAATGGCAAATTAGCAAGAACATTAAAAACACTCTACTCTTTAATTGTGTTGAAAAACCAACGTGTTTTACTTTCCATAAATAAAAAAATGCACTATAAATGCAGTATAACACCCAAGGGAATGCAATGTATAAAGCCACAAACCAGCTGGAGCTGCGATGACCCCCTGCTGGTTGGACCGGCAGCACTGACCTGCAGTTTAACCCATGTGAAGAGTGGCAGCCAGCACCGCTCTTTCATATTCCATTTCCCCAGGTAAATGCAGTTGTATCTGTGGACCTGCACCTCCGGTGGTGCTCCCACCACTTTGCCTGTCTGATGCACAGCTCCTCATCTGACTTGTGCCTTCTTAGGTTGCCGAAATGAAACTGCCTGTGAAGTTCCCAAACCAGTTGCTTGACTGCGGTTTTTTGCTGGATATATACAATTGCTGCTACAGATGTCACAGTTGTTATTAACTGTACAGTTGGTATTAACTAGTATTTTTGTCCAGGGTGACATACAATAGTAGATATAAAGTATTTACAATTATTTTCCCATTTCTGCACACTTACGCACACACAAACACCAACAAACACTGCGGGCATTTTAAAATCACCAATCCACCTAAAACACGTCTTTGGCCAGTGGGAGGAAACCAGAGCACCCAAAGGAAGCCCACATGAATGTGCATGAATGAACTTGCAAACTCTGGTGCTATAGGGCACCAGTGCTACTTGCTGCACTTTAGAACGTACCTGTTCTAAAGTGCAGCAAGTAGCAAGTAGCACTTTAGCTGCTGTTCAGGCTTTGACCGGTCCTTGTCAGTGCTAGAGAATGTTTAAAAGAGTGGCAGTAGTACAGTTATGGGCACGGTGGTCTGAGTATTGATTGGCATCATCAAACTGCTAAGGTTCAGTTTTGAATTTCTGAACTGAATGAAAGATACTAAGAGATATTACTGCTGTTCACAATATACAGTATACAGTACTGTGCAAAAGTCTTAGACATGCAACTTCAATATCTGTTGAGAAGTACAGGTAGAT
>UFQX01001242.1:114129-167698 GCA_900497675.1 Arapaima gigas | reverse complement strand
CCTTACAAAACAGCTTCAGCTCTGTTATGTTGGTGGGTTTCCTCCCATGAACTGCTCGCTTCAGGTTCTTCCACAACACTTCTATTGGATTAAGGTCAGGACTTTGACTTGGCCATTCCAAAACCTTAACCATTCTTTGGTAGAATAACTTGTGTGCTTAGGGTTGTTGTCTTGCCGCATGACCCACGTTCTCTTGAGATTCAGCTCACGGACAGATGTCCTGACATTTTCCTTTAGAATTTGCTGGTATAATTCAGAATTCATTGTTCCATCAATGATGGCAAGCCAGCCCGGCCCAGATGCAGCAAAACAGGCCCAAACCGTGATACTACCACCACCGTGTTTCACAGATGGTGTTTTCCTTTCTCCAAACATAACGCTTCTCATTTAGACCAAAAAGCTCTATTTTGGTCTCATCCGTCCACAAAACATTGTTCCAGTAGCCTTCTGGCTTGTCCGGGTGATCTTTAGCAAGCTGCAGACGGGCAGCAATGTTCTTCTTGGAGAGCAGCGGCTTTCTTCTTGCCATCCTGCCACGCACACAATTGTTTTTCAGTGTCCTCCTGATGGTGGACTCATGAACATTAACATTAGCCAATGTGAGAAAGGCCTTTAGTTGCTTAGAGGTGACCTTGGGTTCCTTTGTGACCTTGTGGGCTATTATACGCCTTGCTCTTGGTGTGATCTTTGTTGGTCGACCACTCCTGAGGAGGGTAATAATGGTCTGGAATTTCCTCCATTTGTACACAATCTGTCTGAGTGTGGATTGGTGGAGTCCAAACTCTTAGGAGATGGATTTGTAACCTTTTCCAGCCTGATGTGCATCAACAACTCTTCTTCTGAGGTCCTCAGAAATCTCCTTTGTTTGTGCCATGATACACTTCCACAAACATGTGGAAAAAGCTGTTTTGTAAGGAGGAATGGTGTAAAATTCCTCCAAGCCGATGTGCAGGGCTGATCAACGATTACCGGAAACGTTTAGTTGCAGTTATTGCTGCACAAGAGGGATACTGAATAGATACTGAAAGCAAAGGTTCACATACTTTTCCCCCTCACAGATATGTGTTATTGGATCATTTTCCTCAATAAATAAATGTCCATGTCTAATTTTTTTGACTCATTTATTTGATTTGGTTCTCTTTATCCACTTTTAGGACTTGTGTGAAAATCTGATGTAGTTTTAGGTCAAATTTATGCAGAAACATAGAAAGTTCTGAAAGGTTCACAAACTTTCAAGCACCACTGTAACTGGACACGTGGATAAATTCAAGACTCATTCCAACAGGGCTGACTACAGGATCTCTGAGCTGGAGGAACTGCTGGAATCAAAAGTTAATTCAGTAGCCGCCCTGGAGCAGAAAGCTTAGCCGCGCTGAGATATAGAAATATATCTATACAGAAATATAGAAAGTTCTGAAGGGTTCACAAACTTTCAAGCACCACTGTAAGTCGGAGAGTTTTGTTTCCACCGCATTAATAGAGGAGTAAAGTTGCTTTAGATCAGCATCAACTGCATCCAGCTCGTCCGGTTTTGCAAGCCAGATCTCCATGGTGTTCAGCTCAGCTTCCGTACTGTTCGGCTGACTGAACAACTTAGTCATAATGTTCATGTGTCTCTCCTGACCAGATGATAAATCTCTCAGCCACACTATCAAATCTGCCCCTGAGGGTGAGCAGATGCGGCTGCTGGTGGGGAAGGGGGGCCAGAGACTCCATTTCTTCTTCATCTTCATCAGAAACATCCACTGAGGCCATAGTAACTTTCTTAGGTTGTATAGGTTCATTCAGACTCTTCTCAGTGGACTCAATGTTTCACCTTTTCCCTTCTTGACAGCAGGTTGAGGCAAAAACCAGGTAAACCTTGTCATCCTTAAAATGAACTAATCCAAATTCGATCACCTGCAACAGCTTAAGATCATCTAAAGGGAGCAATAATGTGAAAGCAGTGGCTCTCCAGAGAGGACACACAACTTATGTGGGCATTTTAATTTTTTTATTTATTTAAAATTTTTAATTAACTTTGAGCAACCTTTATATTAAAATAATTTAAAATGTTAAAACCGTCTCCTCAATCTGCTGTCTAAACATGGCTGCCCTCCGTTCATACACAGGTGCAAGATGGTGATGCTGAAAAGCCCAGACGTGAACGGTAAACAAAGATGAACGAGGCCAGCTGATCCTCTTCCCTGACATTCGACTGCTCAGTTCACCAAATCATAAATACAGAAACAAATTATTGGTTTTCTGACCTCCCCAGCACATTCTGTTTGTACTTCCCTAGTTTTATTCCTGTGTTTTCTTCTGTTCTGCTAATAAAATGATTAAATAGTAAAAATAATACAGGAATTAATTTGAGGGAATAGATAAATGAAGAAAATGCATCCATCCATCCGTCATCCTTCCATCCTTCTGTACTTCCCTTATCCATCCATTCATCCATCCTTCCATACATCCCTTATCCATCCATTCATTCATCTTTCCATACATGCATCATCCCTCCATCGATCCATACATCCCTCCCACTGTCCATCCCTGCATCATCCCTCTATCCATCCCTCATCCTTCTGTACATCCCTTATCCATCCATCAGTCCATGTTTCCACACATCCATCCATCAATCCATACATCTCTCCCTCCATTATCCCCCCATCCATCCCTCTTTTCATCCTTCCATCCATTATCAGCGCCCCCCATGTCCAGTGCAGGGTTGTCATGGTCAGTTTAGAGTAATTAATTCACCAGTGTGACTGACTTTTCTGTGTGTGTGTGTGTGTGTGTGTGTGTGTGTGTGTGAGAGAGAGAAAGAGAGAGAGAACGACACTGACCTGCAATGAGCTGGCTCAGCATCCAGGGTGTAACCTGTCGTGGACCCTGTGCTTCCAGCAGAGCCCCCCAACTGTCAAGATCCTGCATCCAGACAATCAGTTGTCAATTCCTGAATAATCAGTAGTGTTTCGTGTTTCTTTCTTTCAAAGTTGGTTTGTAATACAGGGAGCCGAGACATTGTTTTCCATTTCCTTGTCGGGTATGAAAGGTCTGCTGTCCATCCTTTTCCTGTGAAGTAAAGTGAAAACAACAATGTTTGATGAGAAGACAGTCTGCAGGTCTGGCTGTACAGCTGCTGTCCTTTTAAGCCAGTAAGACATGTAAATACTGTGGAAGCGGAATCGTGTGCAGCCACTGGACCTATTCCATATGTATGAATACGAGGAGGACAAAAATATGAAATGAAGCATGAAATTTTAATAATATAGACTCTTATATTTTTGAATTTTTATGCAACCTCGAATGTCACAAATAGTCAGTGCAATGAAGTGTACATTTCCAGACAAAGGTTATGTGTGCATTTCTTCCCACAGCTCTGTATGGAAGACTTTTCTGCTGAGATCTGTCTGCTGAACGGAGCAACAATATACAGCAAATCTTAATAGGATGGGCTGGAGCCTCAGGGAGGTTTTGTAAAACATTATTTGTCAGTGTCGGCTAACGGTACAGAAAGTGGACGTCCTAATATATAGCACAGAGGCAGTGATAAATTTCACCTGAATTGCAAATAATCCCATTCCGAGGAGTTCAGATTTACTCCCATTGTAGGGCCTGGAGAGGACTCCCGATAAAGAAAGGTACATGCCATGTTCCCGATGCTCAGGTGATATCCAAAGAGGAGTCCGGCGTGCGGAGATCAGGCGTGAAAATGGAAATCAAGGTCCAGGTTTGTTGCGTTTATCACCATGGCCGCGGCCCGGAGCTGGAAATAACAACGAAACACCTTCTGAGGCCATAGTGATGCAGGAAGTACACGAGAAAACCATGAAGCCATCCTTGCTTGTGGGGTGAAAGGTTATTCACCACATCTCTCCTTCTTCATTTGATTCCTAATCGGTGCATTATGAAAGGCGCAATAAGAAGGCAGGCCATCGACCGTTCCTGCAAATCTCATCTCCAACACCACGTATATCTGAAGTTGTCCTTTCATTTCTACAACTGTTCTGTAACAAATTTTCTACAATACTGCTGATTTCAACTAGCAGTGAACCAGTAACTTGCATCCTATGTCTTTCTTCTACTCAGGTGCTATTTCTCAATCACTGTGCTGTGTGTGTGTGCGTGGAAAACTGGACCCCAAGGTGACGTGGTTGACGTGGTTAAGGGATGGTGGGATGTAGGGTTTAACTTTCTTTGGACTGTGGTGCAGGGAAAGCATCGAAACACCAGGCACCCTGAGCTGGGTTCCACCCGCCGCCTAAGTGAGCGACTAAGTGGGCTGGGAGGTCCCACAACACCAGCTGCACTTTGTCATGTTTGAGACAAAGAGAAAAAAAAGGCAGCTGGACAATAAACTAGCATATTGCATGAATAAACAGCGGTGAACAACACGGACAAAATAATTTCCCGTGGGGAACCTGCAGGCAGGTTAACACACCGCCGCTGCTAATAACTCAGAATCAAACGGTCGCTTTGCAGCGTTTCATCTTCCTCGGTATTTTTTGACGTTTTGTTTTAATTATTGTTTTATCTGTGTGTTGCACCACTCATTTGTATTTTAAGAAAACTTTTTAATGCAGGTTAGAAGGTAAAACAGACATCACAGCTCAGTCTAAACCTCAGATGAAGACTAGAAAACGTCCTCAAAAGGGGAAATTGGGAGGATCACCGGTCACCGTGTGATAGTTAACTGACCCAGTAATTTCAGTTTTACCAGGAGGTCAACTTGTGTGTGTGTGTGTGTGTGTAATGTAAAAATCTCACCTGGAGGTTCATATACAGATCAGTCCCTGTTTGTACTCAGTAAACCAGATGGTTTATGTGGACTGGAGGTGATGCCCTTTGCTTTAAACTGTGCTGGAACCTGGGAACTGCTTTGTGATGAATCGATAACAAAGATGAGCAGAATAAATTAAATTTGGTCAATTGAGCACAGAGAATCATCATATTTACTTGAAAGAAGGTCACAAAACTGCTGCTGCCAGTGTATGAATATTGAGATATGACCGGTTTCCTTCCAAGAAGGAGTTATCTTGCTCTTCCATAGTCTGTACATGTTGACTAAAAGCACAGGGGGTCAGAGAATTAGAAGCGATGTTTACCCAGAAAGGAAGAGTCTGCCTGTCATGCACATTATGTTGTTTATGGTATTACGGCACTTCAAAGATATGTTTTTATTAAGCCCTGCTGCACAAAACAAATGTTACCGCAGATCATATATTCTCTGTAAGAGAACCAAAAAATACAACAACCCTGCGAATAAAGAAGATATATGTCAGTACTGTTTGAAAAAAAGAAACATTGATGTCAGGGCCACATGTAACTCTGCTGACATTTACACATTTATCACTTAAAAAGGAGTCAAACAGAGTCATACAGTAAGAGGTGACTTGATTCGTTTCTGGGCTGTTTTTTTGGCGGGTTTAAATCTGGCTGTGTGTCTGTGTTTCCTCCCACAGTCCAAAGGCATGTATCTCACATTACCTGCTGACTATAAGATGCCTGCAGTGCGTGTAGGTGTGAGTGACTATGTGTTCATTGGGGGGGCAGTGATTCCTGGACCCGCTCTGCACTGCCGAGACCCCGATCAGGACAAGCGGTTAACAAAAAAATGGACTGATGGACCCACTACTGTTCAAACGTGTCAACTTACTGAACTACTTACTAAAATTAAACTGACTAATATGTGACAAAGAAAAGTTGTGATGGTTGAAAATAAACACTTAAATGCATTAAATATACATTTAAACTTTATTATCTTTAAAGTGGTTGCATTTAGTGCCTCATTATTGTTTGTGTCATTCAAAAGGCAGATGGCAGGCATCCGGTGCAAAGGTGGAAAGGAGAAAATGTAATAAATCTCACCAAATTTTATTACTCTTATGTTATTAATGGATTTGGACAAATTAGCCCGGAACTGCCCGGAGGCACATATCAATAATGTGTGTGGTGCTCTGTGTGTGTGTGTGTTTGTATATTTAACCATGCTAAAACCTCACTGAGGGTGAGAAGAACTTTTGAAATACAAAGCCGTGCATCAAAGACAAACAGACAGATGAATGGATTGAGCTTTATGAAATAGAGAAGTGCTACAAAGTGTCTACGTACGGCATTCACCTGTTATTGTCTATGGACAGAATGTTAATTTATATTGATCGGTTGACGTCCTAGAAGAAGTCACAGCCCTTAATCGTCCGGGTGAATTCGTCTCCCTTTCTTGTGGCCGGTGACACTAAACAACAACTGTTTCACATTATATAAACACTTTTCTGTTGATATCATCTGCCCGTTCCTTTTCTTCGGATAGTAAAAGATGATAACGGTGGCGATAATGTTGTGTTCTTTACGGAATGCCCAACCATTCTCTAACCTTTTAAAGATGCAGTTGCCATGCCAACAGGCTCTTGTGCTGTAAATTTGCTGCACAGTAAACACACAAGAGGTTGTTTATTGATTTTCATATTTATGGCCTTCTGTTGATCCCCATCCTTTAGCAAAACAGGAGGCGCGTTAAGTTATTGGGACTGACAAATTGGTTTAAAGCACATTTATATTGTTCCTGTTGCTGGCGAAAATTACACCATGTCGTCAATGTCCTGCTGCCACTTTTTAATATTTTATTCTTTAAAAGAGCTCGGCGTGACCTTAAAAGTGAATGCGAGTTATGTTTTTCAGGCTGAATAGTTTAACTGCGACTGTGTTAAACGTGAACGTTTCAAAGAGGCATCTCAGCGGTTATTACCCGGAATTCACTTTTCTTGGTAGAAGTGTGAAGGTGGACTGTATGAAAACCTCTGAAAATCAGTGAACGAAGAAGCGGGGGGAGGCTTGGTTTTTTTTTTGTTCGCTTGCTTTGCGATGCTGGATGTTCACGTCGGCGAAGTCAACTAAGTTGAGTAAGCGGGTGTCGCTGACCTTGTGTCTGAGGGCCCTGCGGTTCAGGCAGCTGTGCTCCTTCGGAATCGGCGGCGCCGGTTGTCGTACGCAACCTGCCGCTTCTCCAAGTCACGGCTTCAAATGAAATCTGGCAAGTTGTGGTGAAGACTGTAAAAACCTCCATTATACGTAACCGATTGTTTCTGTTGTCCGTCGGGTTTCCGCGACGCTCGAGATGAAACGCCCTCATATCTCCCTGCAAACCATATTTCACACTTTTGACGTTTAACCTATGCTGCTAATGTCACACGTTTTCTTTTGATTAATTTGATGCCTGGAAAACATCCCGCAGTTTAAAGATTAAAAACAGATTAATGGAGCACTTATCTTAAAAAATAAGTCCCCGAAATTGCCCTCCTGTAGCAGTAAGTTAGTGTTCAGTCCACTGCAGGCCTGCAGTTATGTGTGTTATGCATTAACTGTAAACAAGTTTCTTCCGCACAAAAAACATGTTCATTTTAAAAAAAGGTTTTGGAAGAGAGGCATTTGCTGCCTGTGAGTCAGTCATGTGGGATAAGAACCCTGGCAGCCTTTCCACATGTAGCTGCTACTTACGTCACTGCCGGCCAGGGGTATTTTTGAAAACGGCATTTAGGGACGAACCTCTTAGCGTGTTGATGCCAGCAACTGATTTGCCACCAACGTGAGCCTGAAAAACCACTTTTCCGGAGCGGCCCTGCCGTCCAGCCTGGCAGCACTAGTGGGACACATGCTTGTGGTGAACGTGTATGTAGAACATCTGTAGAACTTGTGTGAGCTGCAACTGTAACAGAGAAGCGTTATTACATGAACCTGGCCGTGAATGTATCTCTGACACAGAAATACTGCCCTCTGAAATGTGAGCTTTTACATCCCCCATCTCGGGTGACGGTGCATGAACCTCTGTGTGAGAGATACTGCTGGGCAGGATTCGGCTGCACGGAGAAAGAGGAGATGCTCTGGTCCAGCGTGTCCCTGCTGAATTCTGAACGTGGTGGTGTTACGGGGGGGTGGATATCTGCTGTCTGTCCTGCATTAGGTGTCTTTTCTGTCTTCACGTTTATCGCCGAGTTTCTCTGTTACCTGCCTGTACCTGTAGGTGTTTCAGGTGAGTTTCCTAATAGGCTTTTTGCAGAACTGGATTTTAAAAGCAGAAGCACTTGTCATTCTGTGTTTGAGTCCTGGAAGCGTAAATCCTTTTCCGGGGATTTGTATTATGTAAATGGATATTAGGAGGCAGACGTGTTTATTTATTTAACACTCTGGTGGGGTGGGGATGTGCAGGAAGGTGCATCTTAAACTGAATTAAAGAGTAGAGTTTAGAGGTTGTTGTGATCAAGTGTTGAACTTCTGATCAAACGATTAAGTCCAGCCAGGGAACCACAGTATGTAGTTCTGTGGTATTTATGACTGGAGGGTTTGGACAAGAGATTCGTGGTGGAGTGATGAAGAAAAAATACAGTTAACAGGTATTTGACTGCATGTTTGCGATTATGAAGAAGCACGTTTCGGCAAACGCTCACTTTTTAGTGCCGTAACTGACAGCCAGTGACCTTAAATGTTTTGTGACGGAGCTCAGATGCTTTGTACTTCTTTGAATCTCCAGTTCATTTTGCTGTCCGCCTGACGCCCTGGAGCTGCTCGCAATCCACCGACAGCGGAAGCGGTCGCGTTTGTGTCGGACATCATTTTTCCTCGGTCTTCCTTGCTAATGAACTACTTTGTTGTCTCTATTCATACGCAGCGTATGGAATAAATATACAGTAAAACCTGAGATTTCCTCACTGCTATATAGCCGTGAACCTACATCCAATTACTAGTGTTAAATTAATGTTTCCTTTGTTCTGTTTTCACCCTCTCGTTTCCTCCTGCAGTCCAAAGACATGTGTTTCAGGTTAGCTGGTGCATGTGAGGTCTGAGACGCTGCACTGCCGGGACCCTGTTCAGAAGAACTGGTTACTGGTGATGGATGGATTCTGCCCTCCTGTTCCCTGCAGTGGCCTCTAGCTCCTCCTTGGGGGGTCCTTCAGTTCCCAGGTCCAGAGAGATGTTCTGTGTCTCAGTTCCTGCTGCAGCTGCTTTGACAGTCAGCAAAATGCGAGGATGAACGTGTCGTTCAGTAAAGGGTTAGCAAAGACCATTGAAGCGGCAGTCAGACGTACAGACTAAGGTTTTGACCGCGTTTGAGAGACTACGAGGCAAATTTTGCCCCTGGTGGCAGGTAATTGGGATACGCAGCTTAAACAAAGCAGATCGAGTCGAATACCGCGGTTTTCCTGGAATGTGCACAAATCAAGTATGGCAGCCTTTAAAATTCCCGCAGAACGCAGGCGTGAAATCTGGACGACGGAGTCACACATAAATGGCACAATTCCGGTCACAGCAGCTGATTTTGACAGAAGGGAAAGCAAACGTGCTGCCTGGCAAACTGCTGCTCCTATTTATATTCCCCGAGTAAATATCCCCACTTGTGTGCTGGGCTGATGGGTTTCCAGCTGATGCTGGAGTCGGATGCGACTTTCCCATTTAGTTTTACCCTTTGTGGGCTACGGGAAGCGTCTTTAAAGTTTAAAGCGTCTGCCAGCAGCCTTGCTTTCTGCCCTGGTCCTGCTCCTTTTTGCTTCAGGGGCCTGAGGAACACTGACAGTCTGGTGAATTTGGGCGGCGTGTGAACTAAGACTCCATCCCCAGTCGCACTGAACACGACTGTGTGAACGACATGTGAACGCTGTCCGTCAAAAAATACACGACATGCTGTGTTAGTCCTATCGAGTCTTTACATATATAGTTGTGGATGTATGGAATAAGCGCTGAGGACTCACAGGCCTTTTTGCTGAGATCATTCTCAGCACCTTCCATCTTCTGGCAGCCAGAAATGACTCCTGGGCCACCGTGATCAAAATCCATAGGCGGAAATATTGTATAAAGTGGGTAAAAACCTCAAATTAAGCTGCCGTTGCATTGACCAACATCTCTCCCCTCGCCTCCCTTTTCCAGCCATAATCCAATTGGCAGCAGCAGCCGGTATCCTGAGCGAAGACGTGGATTTGTAGCCAGAAGATCGCTGATTCACGCAGGGACTCCAATGACATAACGCGAAGCGACGAGCATCAAAGTCGCGCAAAGACAAGTGACAGACAGGTTTTCTCTCGTACGTCGGATCGCGAAAGGGTGACGTTTGCTTGCCGATGCCCAGCACACACGTTATTCATCAGTGAAGATGGGCTGGTTTCTGCTCTGGTGTCCTGATGCATATTTTACGACAGTCTAAGCGGCCTAATGTCTCCAGTACGTCCACCTGATCTCAAATAGACCTTTTACCTCAGTCTTTCTCTGGCTGTAGCTATGGTTACTCATGCATTTTTAAACTTTTTCATGCGATTTCATTTGGCAGAAAAATTACGGAATAGTGCCGATTATGTCCGGTTTCAGTTCCCTCGCATTTTCTTACGGTCAGACCAGAAAAATCGGACTCTTTTTTGCGGTTCACCGCCGCCGACCCCCAACCTTCCTGCGACGGCTCTTCCGTTTTCCACGGCAAACAGTCAAAAGGTCACTTCATTTTCCATGTAAATAATGCGCTTTTCTGCACAGGCCTTAAGTAGCGCCTCGCATTAATATCTGTCATTTCCACTAAACGTGCCATCACATGATTCAAAAACGTCCCGTCCACCGGTCCCGTCTCTCCGTCTGAGGAATTAGGAAGGACTTGGGACCACAGCCAGGTGCCTCAGCCTCCTGGATGCAGGTTATGCCAGTAGGACCTCCGCTTGAAGCTGCGGCTGGAGGCTCACGATTGTTGAGGACATTAACTCCACGAGGGTGAGCAAGGGAGGCGACTGGTGCTGCCGTCAGAGATCATCCTGCACACTGACACGGTGGCGGCGGCGGCCCCCTTTAACGCCCACAGGCGTCCACGGGCCACGCAGCACTTGGAAGACGTGTCCAATAGATGACCTACGGCCAACTTCGCCAGCACAATCACTGTGTTTGTTTTTTGTGCCAAAATTAAAAAAACTGGATGTTGAAAAATGTTTGTTGTTTCCTTCTTCTTTGACTTGACTTTGGGAACGGTTATTATGTCCATGATGATGCAAAAAAAAAGAGTTTCCCATGTGCTGGAATTAAGTACGATGATTCAAAGTTATCCTTTTACTTGAGGGTTATTGTAGGTGGGACGACTTAAAGGAAAAATTCTCCCTCTAAGTGCAGGATTTGTACAGTATAACTGATTAATATCATGCAGCAATATTTCTGACCAGAAGATTAATCTATATGGAAATTGAATGTGAGGCAGAAACTGACTGTCTCTCCCGGGGAGGGAACTGTGCGTCAAACTGACCACCAGAGTAGAAAAATAAAATATAAATGGAAACCGGTTGTAGTTTTGGTGCTGGAAAACTTGCAAATGTCATTTCAGGAATCTGGGGTAAAGGGAAATCAACGCCAGTTTGCGCCGCTCCTTTATACTGAAGCTGTGTTTGGATGCATGCTGCACACATTGCTCTGCTTGGTATTTTAAGTATTTTATATATAGTAATATATATGTGACGAAGGAGGGTTTTAGTGATGTGGAACCTTCCCTAGAAGCAATGGGTGCAAGGCCATAATATAATATAATATAATATGCGAATTCCTTTCTCACCCTATAGGGGGTAACTTTGCCTCTACCAGAGATCTGGGAGTTTGAGGGTACAGCCCAGTAATTCTGCTGTTCCCAGGATTGTGCTCTGCGGGACCGAGACCCATGTTTTCATTCCTGGGATCGGATGGAACTAAGTTCTCCTGTCACTGATGGGACCGCCTTGGTTTTCACCTTCCACATTCTCTCCAGTTCTTCTCTCAGTCCCTGCTGCTTCTCCTGCTTCTTGTGTTCCTTCTTCCTGATGTTCCTAACACTCTGAATCCCTGCACCTGTCACCGCTGCTGTTTTCTCCTCTTCTTCTATTACCACTAAACCCGGTGTTTATCTGTGCAGATGTGGACGTGCCACAGGATCTTGGCTCTGTTTAGACACACACACATATATATAGCAGTCTCTTCCTCTATATTTTCATTCACACCCAGTTAAAGTGCTGTGAAAAAGTATATGCCCCTTCCTTTCTCCTAAAACGACACTTTTGTTGCTCCAAATGCTTTCAGACCATGAGACCAAATGTAATATTAGACTAAGGAAACCGGAGCAAACACATCACAGAGTTTTTAAATTATTGTTTCATTTATTTAAGGAACAGAGTTTTCCAGCGGACCAGTCAGAGGACTGTACCCGTGGACTGTGGGCTGTAAACGTGCCCAGAAAGTCATCTCCCACGAGGCACGGGTTCATTTAGGATGGCATCATTACTTTTACTCTCATCCAGTTGAGATTTACGAATATTTTACCATCAACACGTTGCAGTTTTAATTGGGCTTGCTAGCGCCAGCCTGTCAGCGCCGGGCACTTGACCTCCGACCTCAGCTCAGTTCATCTGCTGGGGGGGCCTAGGCGCTCTGATCACCTGTGGACTTTGTGTGAACAAGAAGCTCAGGGTCACACTTTTCGGTTACATTGTCACGATCAAGGCAAAGAGGGATGTTCTTAACCGTTTTGGTCTGCCGTTTGGAGCAGCTGTCAGCCTCGCTGGCTGGACTGGTGCTGATCTGCAAACCACTGTTGCATCAGCAAAGAGGAATGCGAAGGTACAGGAGAGAGAGGAAGAGGGGAACGGAGGCAGCATCCATATTCTGTAGAGGTTTATTCAGCCATGATAAAATCTAAATAGTGCTGTCATACTGCAGTTGTTTTTGTTTAGTGCCATAATTCCACTTTGTTTGGGGAGAGTCTGGAGAAGATCGAACGAAACCTCCAAAGAGGAGAAGAAGGTAACAATGCATGTAAGCTACTGTAGACTCATACAGACTGTACGAATCAGTGGTACGTGAAGAGACTGGAAGGAAGACGTATTTAGGGGACGAAAATGACAACGAAACACCGATACACACTTACACACATGCAGCTTAGCCAGGAAGTCAGTCTGTGTGTTTTATATGATTCTGAAGAAAAGAAAAACACCGTAGAAATCAGGTGGATGAGGTGAAAAGATGCTTCTTCCAACCCGCAGCGCCAGTGGCAGCACTGGCAAACCAGTAAAGTGCTTTGTCTTCATTTTTTCCACGCTTCTTCACACCGGAGGGGAAAATTGAAAGAGCAGCAGCCACACGGCAATATTACAGATTCATGGCGGAGGCGGCGCGGCAGCAGATTGTGTGTGTCCGCGCGCTTCCAGCGTCTGCCTGCTACAGGACCTCATGCTTATTGTGACATTTTCCAATTTGCTTTGGGAAGACAGATGTAACCATTTCGAGGAGAGAGACTGTCAGAACAATGGCGCTTAGGCGTGATAAAGAAAAATAAAGAGATAATTCAGAAGGTTTAAAAGCTGCAGCCTGAGTGTGTGGAGCAGGGGGGCTTGTTTGCAAACGCACCCCGAAGTTGGACACACTGCGCTGGGGGTCAGAAACCCACTTTACATACCAGTGATTCGCGTTCAGAAGGTCGCCGCTGCCAAGCAGCTCCTCTAGGTGGAGGTAGAGATTCAGAAGAGCAAACCGGCAGCAGAATAAATTAAACATTATTTTAATCTACACAGATAAGTCTAATATTATAAAGAGTTAGCTAACAAGAACTCCAGACAGCAGCAATGTGTGATTTTTATTCCCTAGAACAATTTGGAGCGTTTGTGTTTTCGACCTACGGATCGTGGACGTTAGGGCCTCGCTCCGGTGTGAGGTTTCGCTTCTGATGCTGCTGTGCTGCTCGGCGTTGCAGGTCACACGTTCGCGTTCAAGCATCGACCCCAGGTCAACAATGAAGATGTTAGTCGTCGTGACCTTGGCTGTTCCGTCCAACCGCAGGGTGTGGATCCAGTCTGAATGAGACTGGCGATGCTATTTTCATGACATTTTTTATTTTTTCTCACTGAATTTCCATGCTCTTTTCATTCTTTAATGTGTGTGTGGTCCTTGTCAGCAGACAAAGGAGCAAAAAAAAATTGCTGGCATTAATAAAGGCGAGGAGATCGAGGGACTATTTTTAATGACATGTGAGGATCTCAGGTAGCGAAACCCTGGCAAATGTCAATCACCAGGTGGGTCTACTGTTCTGAACCTTCTTGAAGACCCCGAATGTGGTCTGGAGGGGAAAATCGCTAAGGCGGAGACCGGGCCTTTGTGCCGTCCGTCCTTCTGCCGGCGTGGCCGACAGGAGGTGTGCGGCGCAGGCAAAACGGAGAAGTTGTTGTTTTGCATGGCGCTCGGCGGCTGCTACACGGAGAAGAGCGATAAGCCTCTTCCTGGAAGCCGAGCCTGGTTGGGGGGGGCCGCGTGCGTGCCGATGTTCGGGGAGGGCTGCGAGGTGCTGAGGTCAGGCAGAGCTGCCCAAATTTAAACAGGTTCCAGAAGGCAACGTGTGATGTGTTTTCTCAACTCAAGACATGGAATTCAGCCAATTATCATGCCTCTTGTGCGGCGCTGAGGGCGAAGGGCAATAAAATGAGCAAAAACAAAGTCTGGAAGCCTCTAAGAATTTTTTTTCCCCTGCTTCACATCTGTGTCTGGTACTTTACCCTAATTGGGACTATGTTTTTTACTGTGGGATGGTAATGGTAGACTGGAACAATATTTACATTTAAACTGCCATTACTACAGGATGCTAATTTGCTCCTGCGAATGTAGATGGTACAGTTTCGCTTATTTAATTAACATTGTTTTTATATGTGTGATACATTCGCTATTTATGAGGTGACAAATGTGCATATTTATATCAGCAGTCATTCGTGAGCAGCCCATCAAGCTGCACCACCTAAGGCCACTGACAGCTTTTCGAGGATAATATCCTCAGGACCGCGATGTGCCGGTAAACACTGAAAAGCCACACCGGCGAATAAAATACAGCGAAATATCTCCGGGCGCAAATCCGTGCGTATGTCACTGCGCGGCCGTCGCGCCGAAGTGTAACTCGAAGGATTTCCAACCCAAACAACAAAATTCAGAAACGTGGAAGGGATTAGACCAAATTAAAACAATTTCACCCCCCTCCGCCACGTCTTCTAGCAGTTTGCTTTGCAGAAAAGACGCTTCCCTTCACGAAGCTGGGCCACCAAAGTGTTTTTCGGGTTTGTTTGCTCAACCGCATGTACAGTATGAACAAAGACATTAATATATGTCCTTTGGAGTGAAGTTACAGCTTCCATTATCATTTTAAATTGACAGCATGATGGATATTCTTTGTTTTTTACGTGTGGGGACGTATGTGGTGGGTCTTTCGGAAACGATCATCTGGAATTGGGTTATTCGGGCGCACGGAGCGACAAACTGCCCGATAGTTAATCCGTTCCTATAGTTATGACTTCAGTGGGTTATTTCTAATCAAATGTCGGACGCGCAGGATCCGAAAACACCGGGCAAATAAGAAGTGCAAACGCCGATTAAGAATTTATAAGCCGACTGTTAGATTCCCCCTTTTCAAAGGGCTGGAGGGAGGCTTGAGCACCCGAGGGAATCACCTGAATCTGGCGAAGGGAGCCAAGCCAGGTAGCTCTAAATAAGGACCCTTTATTGTCACTGGGACTGTTTCTCTTCTCGGAGGGTTCCTGACATGCCTTAGAACACTATACAGGTTTAGGGGAAAAGTTACCTCCAGTGAAGAATGACAGATCACAGCAAATTGTGGGAATATTGCTAAGATCTTCTGTGAGGAACTGGCGGCCCATTTGGTGCCTGTTCTCCTAGTCTTCTGCTCCAGACCAGGACAGGCGGTTTGTCGGAACGGGTGGGTAAAATATTACCAAGAACTCCAACCAATAGCCTCGCGGGAGGCAGCATGAACGTTACTCTGATTTCCTCTATATACTCTGATTTCTGCTGAGTCTGTCCAGGGTGACATAGCCTACCTTGTGGAGAACTTCTGCTGTGTCCTTGTGTTGAAGATCATTTGTGCCATCATCCGCACCTGATAATCTGCTCCCCTCAGCAAATAATAAGGTTCAAGACCCACTGTGGTGAAAATGCCTCCTTAACTGTTTGGTTGCACATACCGAATTTGGTGAACGAAACACCACGATCGCACCATGGACTCTGGTTTGTGAGCCGGTTTTTCAGGAGAATGGGGAGAGGACTTGGATGGACATGGACCCAGTGGCAAGATGCATGCAGGGTATTGTGATACCTGTCTTGTTTTCATATTACTCTATGTGTCTGGAAAGCTTTTCACTAGACAGTTGTACGCTGTTCTGTAAATTAATGCAAGTCACAAACCCAGATACACACAACCCCGCTGTGAGAATTCGACTCTACAAGGAGTTCCATGTAATCCCTCTACTTTGACTTTTAAAGCCCTTCTTCGCATGCACACAGAGCGACTCGGCGTTGTGTCCACCTGTTGAAGTACCGCGCGTTTGTCCTCGGCCGAAATTGCGTGGCTTGACAAATGGTAGACAACTCGGCAAAGACGTTCATGAATAGTAGTGGTCATTACTTCAGATAAATAGCTGTTAACAGTGACTGTATAGCTTGCTTAGTCATTCTTAGCTGTTCAGCTGTTAAGTGATTGATTTGAAAAGAGGTTCAGCACTAATTTATTCTGCGTTGCTTCAGGACACATCAAAATAAATGAAACATTGTGGTGGCACATCTCCAACAGTTTTGTTAAACCAAGACAAATTTGGTTTCACAGGACTGCAAGCATATTGAGCCCTGCATTTTGTTTAACAAGGTTTCGACTGTACAACTCATTCAGTCGACAGATATCATTGGGAACGAAGAGCTCGGCAGGAGCAAAGAGCAGCATCTACTGAACTGCGGCTAAAAACCCCCGGCTTCATTCGAAGGACATCACCTCGAGCTGGAAGCTCGGTTCACCCGACCGCGTGACTGTGGCTGTCTTCTCTTCACTGTCCTCCGCCATAAACATCTCCTAATCCTGTGACTGAAAAGTACTTGAGAACGGGGCTCGCTGAGGAGAACCCAAATATCTAGGGCGTCAGGAGCATTGAGCAGATATGATGGTAGATTTTGGACACAAAACTCCACATAGGAGCAAGTGAACTAGACTGGGGCACCGAGACCACTAGATCTTGTGTGAATTTTAAATCTGGAACCATTTTGTCCATCAACATCTGCTGAAATTTGGTAATGGTTTAAGATGAGATTTAAACGTGAAGGAGCCCTGCGAAGTCACGAAAGGTTTAAAAAGAATAAACAATTCTAGGAAAATAAATGTTTTCATTTAGGTAAATTTTGGGACCACTGTGGCCCTTGGGAGTCCAGCTCTGGACGAGGGGTTTGTGGCTAGTGCTGTTAGCCAAAACAACTACAATGTTTACCTTTCTTTGGCTAGATAGCTATGTATTTGTACTCCAAAACTCTAATAACTATGGAGAAAAGAGTACGTGACCCTCTAAGAGCCAGAGATGAAGCCTCTGCAGACATCAAGAAGCTGCGTGGTTACTGAAAACCGGACGTTATTCGTACTCTACGGAACTGCGACGTTTCAGTCAGATGTGCCTGATAAATGCATTACTGAGGTCATTCATTGAGGTGAGGGTTCACACACGCATTTCTTCTTTCTCTTGAACGTGCCTCAGGATCGTGGCTCCAGACTGTGGGCAGAAGCCCGAGCACGCGGAGAAGGTGCCGACTCTGCTCAGACAAATCCGGGGCCGAGCCCGAGCCCAAACGCGCCGCCAGGAGCGGAGAGGCGGCAGGGCCGCCCGCTGCACCGCCATACCGCCGCCATACCTGCAAAGCATTTTCACTTGTTCTCCGCAAAGTCATTTTGCCAACGCAAGATTTTTGAACAGGACCAAACCAGTGAAAACCTGATGCTGAAACGCAGTTGACTGAAACACCATCTCTAATGAGGCAAGAAAATTTCCAATTTCTGCAGTGTTAAAAACTGATAGCAGCTGAGCACGAAACCCCCCCCGGGGAGCGACTCAGCTATAATGTAAGTCTAGAACAAGGCGGTGGCACTTGTGCAGAACACAGAGCTGCTAGCCCTGTTAATCCTGAAAAAACACAGGTAATTACATTCTCCCATATCGCTCTCGCCGACTGACTCCGGCACCGAGCTAAAATTCCCAGTTTAATAAGCAAAGACTGCTAACCAGCACCTGCAAGGCTCTCCATTCCAGTTGCAAGAGGTCTGGAAACATCTGGAAGCACCGCTGAAAATGTACCCAGTGGACTGTGCACCTTAAAACTGTTTGGCACCCTGCAGTTTTCCTTCTCGCTTTGTCTTTGTTACTTTTATATGGATATAAATGCCTTTCGCAGACAAGAAAATAATCATTTATGACATCGCACAACGAATTACCCGCCGCCCAGTTCAATCCATAAAAACTGCTCTGATTTAGACCATGACAGTTGGCTCTTTGTACCACTTTGGTCTAAAAGGATTTGCAACGGATCAGGCGAATGCATCACTTTAGTCGTCAACTTATTTGATTTTACAATGGCGGAAGAAGAAGAAGAAGCTTGTTTGTGTCAGGCGAAGTGTGTCTGGAGCAGGTCTGACTCTCGGAAAGGACCGAGGCGGCGAAATGAAGCGCTGAGCAGATGTGATGAGGTGTGAAATATTAATGGGAAACACTCGTGGTGTGTCAGCTGACCCAAGATGGTTTAAACAATTATGATGGATGGTAGTTATAACAATATAATGCAACTTAGACTTAATATTCAACCACAACTCGCATTAGGAGCAATAGGAAGGCTAAAATAATCTCCCCGGGCGCCATTATTTCTCACAGTGGGGCTGTGTTATTCTGTAGACTATCCATTGTTGCGGAATCCCCTCATTATTAGTCTTTTGAGCACAACGCTGTCAGCGGGAAGAAGTTCCGTTCATTCAGAAGGCGGCCATTGATTCTACCAAAGGCCTTTGACGGCTGCTTGCTTGCTGGTCTCCTTTTCCTCCTGTGTATGCTTGCTGAAAACATCCCATTGCTGTTTGAGATGCGCCAGTTTGAACAAAGCTGTGCTGTTTGATTTGACGGGGGCCTCTGCTGAGGTGAGACCCCCTCGGCCGTCCATCCGGGGCTCAGGTGCGGGAACGGACTCCTTAGACCAAATTCTTGACTGTAGCTGCTGCGTACTGGACTGCCCATTTACTCTGTGATTCCTTTTTGTTCCTTCATTTCCACTTCCCACCATTGCGAGAAGAGGAAACTCTGAAGTGACGTAAATAGAAAACCCTGCGAGATCCTTTGTTTGAAATAAAGTTTACTGAGGCGAAGAATCTTATGCTTAATTTGGTTTTAATGAGAAAACTTTGGAGAAAGAAATTCGCGGCCTGTAAGCACACCAGTCGAAACTCCTGTCTTGTATCTCTGCAGTTGTTGATCTTGGTTGAACAAAGAATTCACCTGTTCCGTGTAGTTGTCCGGTGTCATTGATGCCTTATACTGTAGCGATGACATCATGACTGGCTCCATATAATAATAATCATGTTTACCTAAATCACTGCAAATGTCATTATTCTTTCCAGGCGCCAGGTTCTGTCGAGGGCGTAGTGGCCAGTGTTTAGTAAATCGTATCGGTGTTCGTGATATGGTCTTCTCACAGAAGCCTTATATACTTGAAATAAGGTCCAGGCTTCTTTTATTGCTCCTAAATTCCACCAATATGGCTTCTAAACAGAATGTCAGCTGTGAGTTCACATTTAAAGGCGAGAAAGCGTTTTTGAGCGTCAGTGAAATTTTTCTTAAATTTCTCAGCCACTTTGCCACTTGTGTGAAAGTGTTGCGTGAAGGTGTTTCCAGTCGCTGTACAGCTTCTTCTTGTGCTCTCAAATTCACAGCATTTCATGATTTACTCACCTGTGCAAACTCAACTTCTGACCACCAAATCTGCATGTGTACGATTTGTCTTTGGAATAAACATATGGGATCAAATCCAGGGCGTTTGATCCTGGTGCACATCCACACAGTATTATGGACCTGGGGCCTGGGGTTTGGTACAGTCTCTGCTGGCTGATGCTCCTTAGATGTTTAATCTGTCTGTGTGTTCCACCTACCCTTTAATTTAGGCAGAAAGGGTTTCTGAGACCTACCATGAACCCATCGTGTATTAGCACAACTTCTTGGTCCTTGAGCTCAGGCCTGTTTTGCACCCTTCATTCAGGTACACGTCTTGTTTGCACCAAAGATCCCACTTGTTTTCTTGAAGGTGGGAAGTGAAGCTGTGTTTTTGTTACGCCTTGGTTTTTTTCTGAGTCTTTGTTGTTCTGCAAAAGACAGAGGTACCTTATTCACTGGAAATGATAACATCTGGCAGCTCATGTGTGGCAAATGAAAGGTATCGATCACTGAGATGGAAGACATGCTACTGACAGATCACACCTCAGAGCTGGTTGTTGTAATTGCCAGAGCTTCTTGTCATTATGCTCTTCCTTGCGGCTTGGTGAGTGGTACCACTTATGTTCAGAAGCAGACCGAAGCAAAAACACGGTCCGGGGGTCATTATACCCACATTTTTCGTCAAGTTTTTTGTTCCCCTAAAGGGCAAGTCACGAGGAGTGCGGTATTTGGAACGCAGTCTGTATCTCTCACAAGTCAGATGTCGTACGAGTGGATTGTCCACCCTTGGTCCACATTTTCACATAATTGTCAAATACCTTTTGATTAAACTTCTCACTACTATTTTTTGACCTTGGTCTTCATGCCAGCCAGTTTACAATTTCTCACAATTCTACAAATGGCAATTATACTGAAGCCCTTCAACTGTAGTGTTAAGATGGAGATTTGTGTCTGTTACTGCTGCCCTTCTTCAGTTTGCTGACTTCTTCTGTGAAACCATAACCTTTTTGAGGGGACACCATCTGCTCAGTATACACTGCTGTGGTCCTTCAGCACGACAAAGAAAGCTGGTTGACAATGCTCACCAATTTTGCCCATCATTTCAATGAGATAAGTTGTGAAGCACGCAGAAAACTTCTGTTGTCTCCTGAGGAATGGGGCCGTAAAGCCTGTCGGTGAGAAGACGCTCTTGAGCTCCTCCCAGAAGGGTGGTTTTGAACGCTACAGTTGAAATGGGGTTCTGTTCAACAGATGTTTGAGATATTCTGATACTGGCATATAATCTACCATAATCTAACATACCCAGCAGCCAATGCGGTATCATTCACATGGCAACAGTAGTCATCTTGATCATCTACATCATCAAATTCCACACAGTCATGTCATTCTCCTCATGATCAATGTCGTCTTGGCACTTTCAAAATGACAGCAATTTTCCGAGAAATCTTCATCTTCTTCTTCTTCTTCTTCTTCTTCTTCTTCTTCTTATTATTATTATTGTTGTTGTTGTTGTTGTTTGGCAAGGTGCTCCACATGAAACCTTTTCACCCTCTTATGTTATGTTTGAATTTTAACTTTGTGCTGTTCAAAGTACCGATTTAGGAACAAAAACTGACTGTTCTTTATGAAAAAGCCCTATAATACATTTTGTGTGATGATGAAAATATAAATTCCAGCCCCAACTGAGTGAGATAAGCAAGCGGACAAAGACATTTCAATTTTGCAGCCTTTCGCCGCGGAATTAGAGTTACACGTTAATCGTTTTCCGGCGACAGCACCAGCGCAAACCTTCAGACTTCAACTGAGGCGCGTTGAAAAATTCCGATCGCCTTTTCTTCCCTCTTGTCTATCCTTTATGTGACCCTGTCCTCTTAAATGAAAGGAACAGACTGACTCGCAGGGTTGTTCCGAGGTGCTTGGATATTCATTTATTCCCTCCTGAAGCCGCTACTAATGAGATTCTAATGCGCTGAGATTACTGTGCGAAGGGAGAGGCGCGTCCCTGATTCCCGCTAATTCACACAGACAAAATGGATAAACTTGCCGACAAAAAAATTAAAAAAAAAACACACATTTCCAATCAATGCCCTATTGTGTGATGGGGACAAAGGATGGATAACTGTGCCGGAACTGAGCGGAGACTCGATTTTGAGGCAAAGCTGTTTGATGTATTTCGCAACACGGACAGTCCATGTGGAGACACTGTATTTAAAGCCCTCGGAGGACTCAGGCCCACGTCGGGGGCACTTTGCTTAAACATCATGACGTGGTATAAATAAATCCGACCGCGTACATTTTCCCAACATCTGTACGGTCCCAACATTTGCTGTGATCAGAGGCGCACGAGGATGGAGGGTCCAACCTCGACGGTTCCCTGGCCCACCAAAGCACAGAACATCGAGAGGACGGAATCCGACCACGAGGGCCGATTTTGGGCGAAGAGCGACGAGGAAACAACGTGATCGACCGAGCCGCATTACACCGACGTACAGCTCGCAATATCTGAGGAGAAAATTGTGTTCCTTAGCCCCCCCACGAAAAAGTAGTGGATTTAATATAGCTGCCGTGTGCTGGATATTGCTCATTTTTCGTTGGGACGTTTTTTTTATACGTGCAGAATATTCAACCGCATAATTAATTTTTGCACACTTTCATTTGATATAACTTGTTTATAAATGCCGATGAAGAGAATAGGAGCAGACATCCGAAGTGGTGCGGGAATCTTTCGGCGAACATCCATCTGTCTCCGCTGGCTGCTCTCTTCACGCTTTGTGCCGCACTTCAGTAGATCGTTCACATTTGCTAATTCTAGTGGATGCAAAGACCCTCAGCAACAAGAGCTCCGGCGTTGGCCGCCGCTCCGCAAGGTAATGAGTCTGTCAGCGAGACGCCTAAAAGAGATATAAGACAACGATAAAATTATCGGAGCATCGAAGGTATTTCATGCGAGAAAACATCGAATAGGACGCAAATAGGAGGGGATTTTCAGGTGTAATGAACACTGCGCTCCCAGGGTCCTTGTTGCTGCTGCCACGAACGGGTTGTCAGGCTGCGGTGTGAAACCGTGACAGGGAAACCGTCTCCTGGCCCGACGCGTATCCAGAAACACAAGCTTAGTCAACATAGCGAGAAGACAGACATCTGACTGACATGAAAAGAGTCTCTAATAATGTCAGTCAGTCGGCTCCCTTCTCATTATGTCGAAACCCGTGGCTTCAGCCTGCAGACCTGAATGGCAAAATGTCGGCATGGAAAAGAAATGGAGAAACTAGAGAAGGACCCAGTGAAAAGCCTTTCTTTTACATCTCACTTGTTACAACCAGGCTTTGGGAACTGATGCCGGGAAACGGCAACTCTGGGCGCAAGAAAGGACAACAAAACGCTAATCATCAGTCTGCGTTCGAAGCAGAGGTACGAGACCCCCCCCGAAATCTTAATGTCTTTTAGCAGAGCCCCAAAATTGGTATTTTTTAGTTGTTATGTACTGGGGCCCCAAGCAGGCCCACTGTGATCTCTCCTGTTATTTCTAAATAATGCATCCAGCAGTATAAATAAATGACCAGCCTCTCCAAATGGAATGCATTTTCCCCACCGCCGCCCCGAGCGATGCGGCTGGAAAGGGAGCCCCGCTGGAGGCACGGGGAAGAGGACCAAAAAACACTGGATGGATCATTAATGCTAAACGTTCCTCCAAACCGTCAGAAATCGGAGGAGACGGAATAATAAATAGCGAAAGCACGAGCCACCAAATATCAAGGGCTGCTTTCCGTTTTCGGCTCCACGGGCGAATCCAGCAGATCAGCTCCTCGAGTGACAAATACGTCCGGCAAAGAAGAGCAACAGAAACAAGAGTGGAAAATCAAGATGTGAGTAATGACGTGGGTGGGCTGGGAGGAACCGGTGCGACAGGCGTGATGGATGCGTGTGTCCGAGTCACGGGTTGTGGAAATGCAAGATGGCGCCCGATTCTTTCGGGTTCATTAAAGGGGGGCCGGCAGACAGGCAATGAGCTGTGACAGCGAGACACCGAGGGCCTAAACTCGCATCGGCGAAGCAATAAAGACATTAAAGTCACGGCAGTGACACATGCAGAATTTTCGGGAGGCTTAACAAAGAGAAAAAACATTTGAGGATTTTTTTTTTCCACTTGAAATGAATAGTGTACGTTTATGATTAAAATTGCCCTCAGACGGAGAATCAGCTTGGGGACAGTCGACGTCCCCGTAAGAGCGCCGCGAACAAAACGGTTTCCGCACATATTTTTACCGCAGTCGTGTCGCTTGGTGAAGCCCGGACGTCCGGCGCGGCTTTGGATTCCCCGCTTCGCCGCCGTGCAGAGCCGGACCCCACGTCCTCCAACCCGTTTGAACGTCTTCAGGTCTCTAGCCCGTGCTGCACGTAAACTTTGCGGAAGCTGAGGTCGCAAATTTAACGGTTTTCGTGCCGGACAACGCCATGACATTAAAACGGATATTAAAGGCGCGCAACACAATGACATATTTCGTGCATCCAGGGCTTACAAGGTTTGTATAATAAGAGTTTACGGCTACAGCCGGAAGTCTAAACCATCGACCTTCCCCTCAGCTGCAGGAGGCCGGCGCACTGCATTATGGGAGGAAAAAAAACTTGATTTTTATAACTGGCAGCAGTCGGCATCAGACATGCAAACGTGCCGAGCGTCTCCCAGGCGGGGAATGATGCCACGGCCAACAATGCCGCTGTTGTACTCCGCCGCTGACAGTGAGCAAATTCTGCAAAAAATCCATGCTAAGATAATTTGCTAATGACCCAAAGGTCCCTGAAAAGGGATTTGGTTGCGATGAGAGTCAAATTAACACCTCCTTGTAAGGTAATTCCTGGCCGTCGTGCCGCTGCGCACGGGAATAACCAGTTACACCGTGAGACAACGGAGTCGGGAAGGATTACCCCCCGTTAAGCCCGCGTGCGTCGGTCCGATAGCAGAGGACGCGGCGACGCTTTTGGAAAAAAAAACCTCACGGTCTCCATTATTTGTGCATTAGAGTACAAAGCGGCTCCAAATTGGATTGTCATGGAACACGTGGCGCGTCCCGGCACCCGTGTGGTGCACACAGAAGAAGGCACACTCTGGCGCGTGGCGGCAGGTTAATAAAGTTTCCCCGTTCGAGGGTGGCTCTTGTTTTCCCACACGGTGAGAGTTATTAGTTTTGACAGGGAAAGATTTATCGACTGGATCTACAATCAGCTCCAATTTGGGGAATTATACGCGTTCCGTTTTTGTTTCATTATCTCTGCTCCTTCCCACTGCGGATGCCTATAGTGCTCCGTGTGACGGTGTCGGCCTCGGCTTATTTAAATTAATCGTATGACTGGGGGGGGCACTGCGGGGGAGGCATAAATTAATAACCTCCCTCTGACTCAGCCTTTATCGGATCAGATTACATTTAACATCGTGCTGAATTTTAGAGGTCATTAAAAATAATGGCTGACCTTTTCAGGCTGCAGCAGATAATAGGCGGAATTGTTCTTTACGATGGCCGCCCACGCCGAGGGTCCGGAAGGACGGCTGTTTGTGAGTCGCGCTACGTCGTCCCCGGAGGAGGATCAGTCGGATCCGCGTCCTCCCCGGATGCGCGTTTCATTGCCGAGGCCTTGGCTCGCTTCGGCAGGCAGCCACGCGACCGATTTTGCACTCACGTTTGCGGGAGAAATGTGAGGACAAAAGATTTATATCTCAAGTCCACATGGCTTTAACCGGCGGAACAAACATTATTCCGAAATGTGACACTCAGAAAAACGAAATAGCCGTGGATCTTCGCGCCTCACGACTGCCGCAAACTTGTCTACGGAGTGGATCCCGGAACAAAGAATTCGGCATTTTAAAAAAATGGATGCAAAACTTCATAATATATATTCCGCTTTTCATATTTCGTACCGCAAAATGTTTTCGAACTTATGTGATGCTCCGGCTCTCCAGACCACTTCACTGTCAGGGAGCAGGGCTGCCATGACGTTGATGGATGATTATTTTATTTTTCGTTGGAGACTTTGCTGACTTATTGGGGAAAAAATGAAGCATCTCAAGCCCTTGTTCTGCATCCGTGTGGGTCATGAATATCACCAGTTTGGTGAATCAATGAATAAATAACAAAATAAGTAAGCAGTAGTTATTATACCTTAGAGAAGGAAGACAGGGTTTCTCCCACTCAGCTCGTGGATGGTGAAATTTCGGACTTAAATCTTATTTCACCAGCAATAATATATGAATGTCTGTTATGGACCTGGAACATCTGAGGCCGCATATTCTTAGATTTGAAGGAGACCTACCGACACTTTAAAGCTGGAAACATTTAAAGCTACACAACACAGTAGCGATCCATTGACGTTATTCTTCACACGTGTCACGTTCTCATTTCGTCGCATGTGTTAACTGCGGGTTTGAGGACTTTCGGCACGAGGGGAAGGTGACCTGTTGTCCTGCGGCCGATGGCCTTCTGCACTTTTACGGCAGGACCAAACGTGGGTGAACAAAATATGCTGAACACCAGCTTAGTAGGAAAGGAACTCATTTTCTCCCCTATAAACAGTGTGGGCCCAAAGTGGGAAAAAACACAAAAGTGATGATTTAAAAAGAAAGAAAAAAACACAACTCGAGTGAAAAATATCAGCCCAGAAAAAAAAAGAAACGAGAAAAAGGCAAAAGATGGAGGTAAAATAATTCAAGATAAAACCGCGACGATAAACAACAGCATCGGCAGCTTTGAAATATTATATTATCTATCCATCCGTTATCCTTTACCGCTTGTCAGGCTGCAGCCCGGATGGGCAGTTTTACAGCGACCGATTAACTGAGGAGAAAACCCACCCGGATGGCGAGAAGAGTGAGGACAACTCCACCCAGCCTGAGCTCGACTTCATCCTCGTTTTTGTAAACTGAAATATCAAGCGGATTAAAAAAAACCCTTCGGAAAAGCACTAAACATACATTTCGGATCAGACACGTAACAGTGCTGACACAGTGCTGGCACCGCGAATGACTTACAAGTGTCATTTTTAACACGACACGAGAGAGACCTGCTAGAAAACAGCAGGTGAAGTTCTCGCAGGATTTCAACGATCGGCCATAAATTGCAAATGCACAAAATATGGAGCTAAGCAGATGACGTGTCTTCTGTATTCCCATGTTGTTATTCGAGCCGGCAGTTTGGAAAGAGCAGGAAACATCTTGATTAACTTCAGGAACAGCTGGCCTTCAAGACGTGCAGAATCCGAATTTGCACTTATGAGTGCGGCGCAGGTAAACAACCTCGCATAGCGGCAGTGCTGGGGAGCAGTACGTGTGGCGGAGAAGAAAATGAACCGGAAATTTGCTCCTACTAAGAAAAACGATCGCTGCAAATTTGGCCGGAAGCTGAACTATCAAAGACAACAGGAATAATGCAGAGGCATCTTCTGGGAGTGGGACAAGGGATCGAATTGAGGAAGAAGACATCTCGACACACGAGCAGAATATTGCCACGTGGAGCAGGTTGTCACAATGTGTGTCACCTGAGTCAGAATTTGTAGGAACGGCAAAGGTCTGAAGGCACTGAATCCTCACCCACAGTGAGCTGCTTCCGGGACAAGTTCACCAACATTATAGGCAAACAGTTTTCTGGCCAAAAGAGGTTTTGCGATTTTTTTTTTTATCACACTTGAACATGCGTTCATTACATAACTTTTTGCTGAAGATGTATTACTTTATTACATCAAATACACAAAACCCACCCGTATTTTTGTGCATAGATTCTCTTTCCAAATATTCAAGAATAAAACCCAGGTTGTTGAATAACAGGAACAAATTTTGCCAAAATTCTTTCAAATGGTTGAGCGAAGCCTTTTGCAGCAGCTCTACATCCCACCACGTTCCCAGGATAAGAGTGTCAAGGTGCCTGGAGAGGCCTGTTTGTGTAGAAAACGGCTAAGATATCTTCAGAAACCTTCTATAGAGGTGGAGTAAGGGGGGGGGGGTCAAGGTTAAAACAGTATCGAGGAACTCGCAGCTCACGCAGAAACTCGGTCATCGTCCCTAGAAGACAAGCGGCCCAGCAAAAATGGTGGCGATGGGCAAATTCCCTGCTCTGAAAATTTCATATCTGCGTGAGAAAGTCCTCATTTGTCGAAAGAGATTCTTGTTTAGTCTGACTTTGTCACTGTGGAGAAATGGGTCTATTACTCCAATAAATGTCGAATTAAGCGTAATGCATATGCAGTGTTTTAAGAAATGTATCCTTTGCTCGGTCACACTTCTGAGTTTGACCGTGAACAATGTCTGTGTCCCACAAGAGAGGAGTTTCGTGTGTAAAATACCGCCAGCCTATCTAAGGGATGAATGAGCTCATGTCTCATCGGTGTCGTTCTTGTCCGCCGCCTCACGAGAACTCGACCGAACGTTTACGAAGCAGAGATCATCCTGCAGGTGACCGGAGACATGAGGTTTTCCTCACTTCAGTCAACTGTAAGCAGGTTGGACGGGTCAGGACCGTTTCAGTGGTGGTCAAGTACCTCCGCCTCTTCTTCTGCAATCCATTCAAGGAGCCTAGCAGGTCGAGGGCAGGGAAACGTAACAAGGTTAATGTCTTTAAGGGACGTTTTTAAAGTAAATGCCCTATGAAATATGTGTGCGGGAAAGAAATGGAGTATAAATCAGTCCTGTGGAACTGGCCAGTTTGAGGCACATCAAGACCTGAGCTGCCACGTCGTGCAGCAATTTCCCTCTAGGCTCAGCGGTTGACCAACAGCAGAACTGTCTCTCTATCCATCTTAGACAAATATTCAGATCTACCAGGCCACAGTGATGGAGACATGAAAACCTAGCAGTGATGAGCAAAGTGTAACTCGCAGCAGTGTTTTCCCAGCTGACGCGAGATTAACAAAAAAAAAAAACAATTTACTGACCGAAAATCCACCGAATTATGCGATTGTTCAACAATCGCTTTCTGCAATTACTGTAGCCATAAATAGTCTGTGAACCTTCTCCCAGGCAAGAAAGACCCAGAAATACAAAAACACAGATAAAGAAGCCAAGACTTATGTTCTGTTACAAGAGAAAACAAAAGCAGCATTTGAGAAGAAGCAAGGCAATAAAGGCAGAAGAACCTAATATTTAGTGATAAATGGAATCACGCTTTAAAACAGAACAAACTGGCACTTTGACCTAAAAAACTGACAGAGAACATTAACAGGCACAGCAGCAACGTTTTGGTGAGGAGGAGGAGGAGGAGAGAATTCAACAACGGTGACTTAGAAAATCATTTGTGTTTGAGCAGTTTAATGTCAAACCATTTTAGAATGAAAAGACTAATTAAGAGCAGATTTTTAAATCCCTCGGGAGCCTTATGTTACAGTTTTATTACGTTAATTGACTTCATTTTACAGCTGAAATGACTACTTGCAGCTACAGATGTTCATACAAAGGAAAGCGAGCATTGAGCTGGGTCACCGGTGACAAGTCCAGGTTCTGGAGTCCAGAAGAAGACCGTGCCCCACAGTTTTCACGTTCCCTTCTTGACCACATAGATTCCCTCACACAGTCCAGAGATATGTGTGTCTGGTTAATCAATTACTATAAATTGGCTATAGCGTGTGTGTGTGTGTGTGTGTGTGTGTGTGTGTGTGTGTGTGTGTGTGTGTGTGTGTGGGGATCCATAAGCAATCTTGCTTTGTGGAGGAAACGTCCTGTCTCAGAAAGTGCCTGACAAATTGTCTTCGCAAAGCGCTAAACACTGCCGGCGTGGCTCGGCAAGGCGCGTGGATTCCAAGTCCTTCATCATGTTGGAGAAATCTTGTAACATCTGAGCCGGTGCTGCCTCATTACTTGTTGTTTTGAACAGGGTAACTGTGTGTGAAATATCCCGCCCGCCTTTGTCATCGGTGTCATCTCCTCATCACTAATACAGCTGCTGAGGTCATAAGAGGGCCCCTCATTACCTTGTCTTTAATACACGCCGCCCTCGGTTAATTAATGTCTCCTTTCCGCCCGTGTTCAGTTATCGCACATAAATGAGACTCGCAATTAGCAGCGATTTCACTAAATTAAGTGGAGCATTTAATGAAGAGAGTTTTCAAACCTCAGCACTGCCCTCTACTCAGATATATGAGCCTGTCCATCCCTCAGATAGGCTTGGCGGCGTTTTACACACGGAGCTCCTCTCTTGTGAGACAGACATTCTTCGCGGTCAAACTCGGCTGCTCAAAGTGTGACCGGGATTCCCGAGCAAATGAAGCATTTCCTGCAATATTGCATATTTATGGATGTGTTTTTTTCAGGCAACATGCAGTACTGTGCAAAAGTGTTAGTCAGGCAACTTGAATGTGTGTTGAGAAGTACAGGTAGATTCTTATTCACCATCAGGGAGGTTTCCGTTGGTCCCAAATTCATTCTGCAGCCTGAGGATGACCTCAAACACCCAATCTCAGTCATACACAACTATCTTGAGCAACAGATGGTCTGGTCCCCACAGACGTGATCAAGTCAGTCTGGGAGGACATGCAGAGACAGTCAAAGTCTGCAGAAGAACTGTGGCCAGTTCCTCAAAATGTTTGGAAGAACCTACCAACCTCTACCTTAAACTGCATGTAAGTTTGCATAAGAGAATCGAAGGTGTTTTAAAGGTAAAGGGTGGTCCCACCAAATATTGATCTGATTGAGGTTTTTTTGTCTACTGCACTTTTTAGAAGGTTTATTGATTAAGTATTCATGGCATTATTTTTGGAACCATCCTCGCTTTATAGCATTTTCCCCACTTTTGCACAGTACTGTACGTTACGTTTAATTTGACATTTATTGGCACAACAGACCCGTTTCTCCAAAGTGACAGTCACAATGAGTCCTTTTCGACACATGAGGACTTTCTTGCGCAGATATGAAATTTGCACATCGCCACCATTTCTGCTGGGCCACTTTACGGGAGACGCTCACTGCTGACTTGATAGGAAATACAAAGGTGATGACAGGGGGTCTGATGTAGGTTTATAGAGCAGCTTGGAGCCCCGTAAAGATGTGGGTCCAAAAGACCTTTCTGTCCAGGCACAACCCACCTGAGGAGTTTGAGCTCGACAGCCTGGTGGTAAGAAAAGTGGCCTCGGGACTGAGAAGTTGCAGGTGTAAATCCTGCCCCTTGCTGCGGTGCTCTTGAGTAAGGTACTTACCCTGAATTGCTACAGTAAAAATTACCCAGCTGTATAAATCATGGTAGGCTATGTGAACTGGTGGGTACAAGAGCCATGGCTTAGGGTGTGGTGGAGCCAACTGCCGAACAGAATAACAATGGCCGACTGCTGACAGTTGAAACGTCATCGGTTAGTCGCTCGAAGCAGCTGAGGACCGGAGTGAAAGATGCTGTTGGAGTTTTTGTCTGCTTCTTTTGCTTTGTTTGCCGGTGTCGTTCCGTTCCGAAGGGGACGTATCGCCCTGATTTCGTTCGGTTTTTGACAGAAACCCACAGTAGCTCAGCACTGTAAGTTGTTTTGGAGAAAAGCTTCAGAATAAATGTAAACATATGAATGAAATATTGTTATTGAGTTGGCAGGACAAGAGTCCGTGAGGCTGGAAACCCTTCTGCACAGTGTGCTGGTCTCAGCAAGTATGTGGTGTTCCGACCCCATAGGGGAAAATTCCCCTTTGCCGACTGCCGGTTATGGGCCGCAACCCCAGAGGTCCTGTCTGCCTGTCTCCAACACACATAAACATGCAGAATACACACGTAACCATTGACAAACCCATGAAGTTCCTACCAGAGCTGCTTTAAGGGGGATAAAGATCAGGATGTGTCTGAAGGGAGGATTACTCAAGTCTTCGCTTGTGCTCTAGTGGATCATCTTGAGAGACGTATTTCTCAAGTCGTACCGGGTGTTACAAATAACACCCCACTACATCGCAGGCTGAACTTGTTACTAAATGAAATCTGAATATGATATAAATGATTTCGGACCAAACAAAGAGGCAAGTGCTTAACGTGACTGAAAATAGCAACAAGATATCTTGACTGTACGTTCTGCTGTTGCAGGATATCGGGCAATCTTCTCAGAAGAGGAAAGAGAAATATCTCAATTTCACAGGCTGCGTGTGAAAAATGCCCAGTCAGAAGAATTAGTCCGTCGGGGGAAAAGTGCCCTTCAGCGCTGACAGCTACAAGATGTCCTGCGGCCCCGAGCGCAGGAAAAGTTAAGGAGAAAGAAATGCGGGGTCAGCTGGAGCAGAATGACAAGATGGAGCAAGAAGGCGACAGGCGAGTCAGTCTGTGTGAAATAAGTGCGCCGATAGGACACACTTTCATATTGCGCACAGTTTCATCACGGATCTGAGCGGCGGAGAGGACAACAAAGTGTTACGATCGTCGCGTGAATTATAATTTAATCATCCCCATAATCGCTCTTCACCCTTCCGAGACATAAAGGCGCTGCCTGGATCCGTTCGGATTTTAACCGCTTGTAGTAACGCTGCCGTCGTTTTGGTGAACCAAAGTCGACCTACCAACCTTTTCCTGTTAAACTTACGCTTGCAGCGCTATAATAAATCGGTGTTCTGATTTCTGTGCTCTTTGACAGCCCTGTGTTGTTGTGGCTGGAACACAGGGAGTGAAAGTATCTTGGTTTAAGATCCTGGTGCAAATTTAAAGGGTACAAAGGAATAAAGTGAAAAGCCACTGGAGTCAGAAACTGGCCGTGGGGAGGAACTGACGGGGCAGCGTGACATCTTTAGGGCAGCTGAAAGAGTTATAGTGATCATCTGATTTTATCAGAGATTTTTTTTTAAGAAGCAAACCCTACAGTGGGGCTTAAATTTATTACTGGGGGTGGGAAATGCTTCACGCCAAAGTGCTTGGCAAGGACAATCGGCAACATTGGCAAAACGCAACGCGGTCCGACGGCGAACCGGAAAAGCTCGGACCCTCTAAATGCACACAAACAGCAGGAAAGGAAGGCAAAGAACATCAGTGATCGGTTCAGTTTACTGCGAAGCCCTGAACTGCCGCCCCTGTCTGAGGTTACCTAACCTGTTATAGTTCTATTTCCACAGTGACTGGAGTCCATGGTAACCAGAACCAGGGAATAAAGCACAACGCAGGGGGTCACACCCCTTTCCTGTATCATTCTGCTTTGGCAACAATAACACGCTGCACAGTGTAATGAAACATGCTGGTAAAGAACTCAGGAAGAAATGCAGAATTTAATTCAAACCTCCCATATGCATTAAAGTGAATAGAAATTAAAGTGCCATTCCAGTGACGCGATGGTGATTTGGAGGACAAAGTGTGTCTTACAGCCCAACGACATCCACTCGGCGGCCACTTTACACATGAAACGTGGCTGTTTGTACACAGAGCTCAGCCTCGAGGTCCAGGTGCTGCCTGAGAGAACATCAGGACGGACCAGACAGGTGGACTAAGTGACTTTAAATGTGACCTTGCCACTGGCACCAGTTGCACTGATTTCTAGCGTTTTGCCAACGTCCGACCTTGTGGAACGATATGAACGATACAAAAATGACAGTGTCCTTACTTGCCCGCAATCGGCGGTACTGGGGAAGCGTAGGCCAAGGCACTGACCACCACCGTCGAGCAGTGGTCCCCCCTGGGAAGGCGTGTGCAAAGCCCCTAACCACCACTGCGGGGCAGGGGTCCCATCCCGGGAGGTGTGCACTGAGTCTCATGGTCCTGCGTGGGACCAATGGTCCCCCCTGGGAAAGCGCACGAAAAAGTCCCCAACCCCAGGAGAGCGTACACCTAAGCCCTGACCACCACCGCAGAGCAGTGGTTTCCCCCAAATGGACCGTCACTGACGCAAAGTGGAAAGCGGCGTTCAAAAGCGCAGAATCAGCAAAACTGCCGCCACCATGGACCAAGAAGCTTTCAGCGCCCTGTTGCAGACTCCCTGCCACTCCAGAGTCGAAAGCGATTCCCATTAAACAGGTGTGCCTAATAAAGTGGCCTGTGAGTGTATCGTGCCCATTGCTTTTAATGTGAGCCCTCATTCCTAACCTGAACACCGTTATGAGCTGCTAAATATTAGCTAACAGGCTAAAACACCACATGACCCTGGGAACTAGTTACTTACTTTATTGCACTTGTACTTTTACTGTATTTTACCCCATTTGCACCCCTGGTCATCACACTGATTTGGTAATAATGAATGTCACTGTATTTGGTCATTTTTTTGATGCTCTACCGACTACAGTACCATGGAGACTGGGCAGCAAACACATCTCAGTCCCGCAGAACAGACTGAGACCCTCGAGATGCTAGTTTTGACATTTGGAGGTGTGTGATGGATGTTTTCCAGGGATCGCAGAGGGGGGTGGTGTATGTCACTGCGTGCAAAGCTGCAGTAGCCTATGGGGCTGTGTAGCTCGATGGTGGGGGGGGGGGGGGGGGAGGCGGNGGGGGGGGGGGGGGGCGTGGGGGGGGGGTGGGGGGGGGGGGGGGGGGGGGGGGGGCGTAGCTGGGAAAACACTCGAGGGTGTGTGGGTCGCTGTGGGTGTCTTTCCAGGAATGACATACGGGGAGGTCTGGGGCACAAAGGGTGTGTTGCACGTCACACAGTGTGTTGCAGTGACAGCATGTGGACAGATTTATATCACTGGGGGTGTTTTGCCAAGGATTTGGGCAACATTAAGCAAATGGTACAAACTGCAGCTTTAAAAAGCACAGAAGCAGTTGATCTCCAATTTGCTTATTCTGTGGTCATAACTTTGTTTGCATTTGCTGCTGTTCACAAAAGCGACATGAAAATATGAAGTTTTTCACAGTGAATCTTTAAAAATGAGCAGACAGGTTCCCCACTGAGTCCGGGCGCCCGCAGATTTCATATCGGTTAAATTGTCATCTTGGTGACTTACTTGTTTGGTATGTAGATCTATCAGGAACACGAAAAGCTATGAACATTCTGATGAAAAGGTCCAAAAACCAATTATTAGCCAGTGTTGTGAGACTGGAAAAGCAAAGGAAAGAGTTTTAAAAAAGAGTTGTTTTTGGTCTGTGGTTCATATGACGTGATGAATTTGCAAAGACGTAATTTAGCAACGTGAAAGGATCATCGTAGAGAAAGTAATGCAGTAATGTGTTTCAGTAGCACGTCCATCATCCCAATGTCAACCATCCAGACCGTCGGTTATCTGAACCCCCAAGAAATAAACATACAGAATCTGTGTTTAGTGGCCTGGTTGTTATGCTGAAGTTCCTTTCCTGCTGTTCAATGCCTTTGTTTCTGATTATTTCCCCAAAGACGTATGCAGTGCAGCCTAGAAATAGTCTGAATTTCACGTTGTTTTGTGTGAACTGGCTGTTGTTCTGTGTGTTTGACTATCCAAATTATTTGATTAACCAAACCGACTCTGGTCACGATTAGTTGGGACAGTCGATGTTCTGCTGTTTTTTGTTAGTTATCTGCTGACTCGGCATTCCAGCTTGCACAGTGCCACACACTCATTCGGTATCCTCAAGGGGATCCAGAACCTATTGCCTATCCCAGAATTCCAAGAGTACGGCATCCTTGATGAACGTCAGTAACCAAACCCACTCACACACCGCGGGCAGTTTGGAGCGACCAATTAACCTGAAACACAAGTTTTTGCAGTGTGAGAGAAAACCAGAGAACCTAGAGGAGACCAGCACACATACAAGGTGGGATGGCTGCTGGAATAAAACACGATGTCTGTGTGGAAATGTGGCAGTGGGGGTGATGGGTGTGTGGGAATGTGGCAGTGGAGGTGATGGGTGTGTGGGAATGTGGCAGTGGGGGTGATGGGTGTGTGGGAATGTGGGTGTGTGGGAATGTGGCAGTGGGGGTGATGGGTGTGTGGGAATGCGGCGGTGGGGGTGATGCTGGGATGTAAGAAGTCTCTCCACAGACAGCACTGTGATGGTCAGTCACTCCCTGCTGCTCTGGGGTCAAAGTGGAGCAGAAGAACTTCTACTGAGAGCCGACAGCTTCAGCACTACAAAGAGTGGACGGGGACCTGGGGACGTCCAACACACTGCACAGCAACACCAAACACTCAGGGCAACTTTGTCGAGTGAAATATCTTATTTAATATAACTTGATATTTGCCCATTTCAGCAAAACAACAATAATACAGTTACTAATAATAATGATAATAATGTGTTAATCTTGGAGTTAATCTAATATAAAATTCCCAGGTGAGTCACTGGACCTCTACAAAACTATATTTTAGATTTATTTAGAGAGAATTTTGTCAGCTTCCTGTAAATGTGTGAGAAATTCTAACGGAAGAAATTTAACACTGGATGATATTCGACAAAAACAATCATTTAATGTGGACAAAACTGCAGCTTTACAGATCAAGCAGCCATGAAATGACATGGACTGAGGTTCTGTACGTCGTGCTGGCAGCACCTTCACGTCCTGGTAACGTTACGATCGCTGGCTTCTCAGGACCTGCACTTTTACCAAACAAAGACGTCGAGTTGTTCAGCGTAGTGTCCCAGTTCTGGCCCTTAAAATGAACACGTAAATATCTGTATCCGTTTATCGAAGGCTGATTTGTTTTAAAAAAATTAAAAATGACAAGTAAGCAAATAAATACGAAACCGTACAGTAAAGTGTGATAAAAATGCTGCACCAAAATAAACTACCATGAGATTCCCGTCTCCGACGTGTTTTCAGGGATTAGCGCAGCTGAGTGTAACGGGGGTGGGAAACGGCGCTGGAAATGATGTCGGACTTTTTGCCCTGTCGTGAAAATTCGAGAGTGTAAATGGGCTCCCGCGTGTTCTGGAGAGTTCTATAAACGACTGTCAATATTGTGTTCGACGAGAGTCGGCGTGATGTTCAGTGGAGGTGCTGAAGGAAAAAGGCACTTTGCGAATTCCAGACATGATCTTGGAGGCTGAAACGGGGACTTAGGTAAAATTTTGATCTGCGGCGTCCGTTTTGTGTCCCTTGATTTTCTGTTGTTAGAAGAACCGGTTGCAAGTCTACTTTACCGCAGTCCTACGAGGGTCTTGTTTCCTGCTGTAACCAAATAATTTAGATGTTTTTTTCCTATAACCAAGTGTCCTGCATCATTCGCCGCACCTGTCGCCGAACTCCTGTTGTGATCCCCAATCTTAAAATCGTATGTACAAAACATAAAGAGATTTAATATCGGACACCTTCACGCACTTCGCCGCAACGTCTGGAACTCATAGGACTCATCAAAGTGCAAGTTCAATGCTGCAACCATTCGATTTTGCATATGTGTCCCCAAGGATATGAGTATTACTGCTGAGTGCAAATTACCTTTAAAGCAGTCGCTTCATGTTTTCACTGCGGCGTCGCGCAGGATTCGCATCTGTAAAGCCAGCCTGCAGATCCCGCCGTTGATGTTTCGCCGTCCCGTTCCCAAAGCTCCGACGCCGAGCGGAGTGCAGGGATTTATTTCACACGCGGTGGGTTTAATTAATACCTGCTAGACTGCGCAACATCTTCATCTTGCTAATGATTTTATTACAATTCACAGCACTCTTCTGCGTCCACGGTCACCTTCCCCAATGTCCACGATATTCACAAGTGTTTCTCAAATCACTTCCAACTAATCATGCAGGGAGGAAACAAATTTAAATGTTAATTCTGCTATGAGTGGTACATTGAACGCAGCTTCTGTTCAAACAAATAGGAGCGTCACGCTAATTATATATCCTACACTTTCCTGCAACAGCACAACGTAAATCTTAGAGTTTTCTTAAGAAGTTTTTTTTTTTCCCACCAAAACTGCTAACAAAATTTTACACCCCCCCATCGACAGACCTGCGAACGTCGAAGAAGCAGCCGTTTATTCCGATAACCACCTTGCTGCGTCCAAACAGAACACCCTCGCTGCCATGAAGAGCTGGCAGGGAACACGATTTTTGGTCATTTATTTTTGTATTTCTTTCTTTCTTTGCCTGTTTGTTCATTTATAACGGATGAAATAGTTAAAGTTTACGCAACAAAGAGGAGATCAGGAGAGAAGCGGATCCTAAAGTGGGCCCAAAACAGATGTGTTTACACTTAATGACACCAAGTCTCCTTTCGAGAAAACCTGTTTTTGACAGTAGATTTTCACCATCTTCCACCTTGATTTGCCCTTTACTTGTTAACAAGTATTACTGGTTCACCAGCTGACACTTTGGTTTCAGCGGCAGAATTATTTACTGCACACAGTGGGGCTTTTGTAACTGGAACAATCCAGGGTAGTTTCCTTGATGAGGGATTTACCTTCAGAGCAGACATCCAAAACAGTCCCTCTGGTTGCAGGATGATGCTTCACCTGCTACGCTACCAAAGCTGGGCAGCAACTTGAAGACGTACAATTCCACAGTGTAAAGTCTCCAGTGACTACTGTCACAGTACATACAAGACGTGTCTTGTTCTCTGCTGACTTCCCCACCTATGGAGCCACAAAATTTACATCTCAAAAGGTTTGTGGTGGGACTCTGGCATTCTCTCTTTAGGTTGCTATTGAACGAAGTTCATGAACCTTAACAAAAGTATGTTGCGGCATCACTTTGCCATTTCCCCAGAGCACTGCGCTTTCTTGGAGCTGCTCATGTACCATCGTGGTCTCTTGTCTTGATCATCTTCAGCCTTTCCTCTGTCATGCAAATACCTCATCACTTTGTTCTTGTTTCTGTTCTAAACAAGATATGCATCAGTGGTGTCACCCCGGTGGTGGTGTTTAAATCCTCTCGCTGAACTGCTGTTCCCGATGACAGTGAGATACTGGCTCAAGACTCCCTCAGGGCTTGGGCTTCAGACCTTAAAGATCAATTTGTGCTGTAATGACTGCAAAATGTTTTTCCCATCACCCTGAAATCGTGCAAGTGTTGTTCTGGCCATCGTCTGTTTTCCAGGTGTTTTGTTCTGATCCGGTCGAGGATCCGCCCTGCCGTACACTCGGATTTACGTCAAACAGTCGGTTTACCTCCTCCGAACCTCCAAAAGTGACTGGAATCTGTAAGCTCATTCACCGTGTCTTGGCTGCGTCTTTTAGCACTGCAGCTCATCCTGTCCGAGTGCGACCTCTTCTGCAGAAGGATGGCAGGGGGGGTCGATAGACTCATGCACTGTGTTGCTTAGTATTAAGTGTGTCCATCCTCTGGAGTCACGGCTGACTTAGGCCCATTTCATCACAGTAGATGTCAGTTGCTCTGAGTTGAGGGAGTCTTTGTAGGATCGTTCACCTTCTCCCTCGTGACTTACCTCAAAGCCTCCTTTAAGTCACCCCGTTTATTTTGAAATGCACTGCCTTCTAAGACGGGCCTGCAGAGGGGCTCCCATCAATTGTAATTATTACCTAAGTCCCTGGGGGTCTCTGACAGTCCAGTCTTGTCTTAATGTTTACACCAGGTAGCGCTTAGAAGTACAGCATAAGTGCAGTTTCACTAGGGCCTAAACCTCACATTGCAAGGTGCTCAGCAGAGAGCTGGATCGGTTCCTTGAAACCTTTCACCAGGCGAGAGCCCATCCGCATTCATTCACAGTGTGGGCTGAGGGTGCTGCTGAAGCATCTGCAGCTACTTTCAAACTAATTTCAACTTAATCTTATACATGGTAAAGACACCTGCTCCAGATTTGGTTAATGGATTATTTTTCCTAATTTTACCTTGACATTTTGTGAGGACCCCGTAGACGCTGATACTGTTTATCATGTTATTTAAGAAATCGAGTGCTGCTTATGTGAATATTTTATGCAGACGTTGAATATCTATTCCTAGGAGACTTAGCAAAATATTGTTAGCTACTTGTTTCTGAATTCGAGAGTGTGACATAATGGAACTAATGACCAGTTCTATGGTTAACCTTTCAGGGAGTGCTCAGCGACAGATAGTGATGGTTCTGGAAAAAATAAAAAAAATAAAAAATGAACACTGTTTCCCATAATGCATTTCACAGTATTAAAGCCACTCGAGGCTATCAGACCACATACACACACAACACGCGGGGAAATGTGCGCACAGAACCGACACACGTCCCGAAGCGTTTTCCTTCCATACGTAAAAAGCAAATGGTGGGCGGGATGTTATTTTCTCCACCGCGGATGAAGGCCACGTTCACGATTTCTGGGAGTCGAGCAGGATTTTTCCTCTAGGACGATCCATGCCGGTGTCACGAGACTCGGTCGGGTTTTGGTACTGCGCTCCACGAGTTAGAATACGAGGTTTATTTATGCCGCTTACAACTTTTAACATTTGACTGTGGAAAAGTGCAGTTGATGTGAAGAGACGTTTAGAAACAGAGAAGGTTAAAACTCCTCCACCCAACTGTTCACGCCTCTTCACTTCTGTGTTAGCAAAATAGAAATGTTTGGACTTATCGGGGATATAATACTGTATTTTTATACACAGCCTGTTTTAACAAAGCCCAAAAACCACACGCAGCATGTTGATGTGGAAAGAGCACTTTCACATTCCAGCTACAGCCAGGCTGAGTTCCCACAGATAAAACTGCACTATTAGTCATTTCCTCTTGAAAGAAAGTTGTGTTCAGCATGAGAAGAAAAGCAGTTGCCTGACATAGACAGACTGCTTAATGCAGTAATATCATCCTCAGCACCACGAGGACCAATTTCCACGGAAGTGAGGAAAGATGGCAGACATGTTACCGAAGGAAAAGTGCAGGTACTTTCAGAAAATAGTTGCTCAGGTCAGAGTAAAAGTGCTCCTTACTGGTGTAAAAGTAGAAAAGTATCAGGTCAAAAACCTAGTCAAGTTCTTTTTATTCAAATGAAGCTTTTAAATATTCTGAGAGTCATGTTGACATCTGTAACATACAGTTTTAACATCTTTTCAATAAATTAAATCTGCTGTGAAAATTAAATTAGAAACTGTCAGTTAGGCAAATCAAGTAAATAGGAATTAAGTAAAAAAAAAAACACCGTCTGGAGACGTCTCTCACCTTCTCCACCACGCCATCCCGAGACATCTCTCACCCTCTCCACTACACCGTCCCGAGGCATCCCCCAATTTCTCCACCATGCCGTCCCGAGACATCTCCCACCTTCTCCACCATGCCATTCCGAGACCTCTCCCACCTTCTCCACCATGCCATTCCGAGACCTCTCCCACCTTCTCCACCACACTGTCCAGAGACGTGTCCCACCTTCTCCACCATGCCGTCCCGAGACGTCTCTCATCCTCTCCACCACGCCGTCCCGAGACATCTCCCACCTTCTCCACCATGCCATCCCGACACGTCTCCCAATTTCTCCACCATGCCGTCCCGAGACGTCTCTTACCTTCTCCACCACGCCGTTCCGAGATGTCTCTCACCCTCTCCACCACACCATCCCGACACGTCTCCCAATTTTTCCACCACGCCGTTCAGAGACGTCTCCCACCTTCTCCACCACACCGTCCTGACACGTCTCCCAATTTCTCCACCACACCGTCCCGAGACGTCTCCCACCTTCTCCACCACACTGTCCAGAGACGTCTCCCACCTTCTCCACCATGCTGAAATGCGCCACCATTGCAGCCTGAGAGCTAAAAGCTTGAGGCTCAAGAACAGCTTCCAAACAAAGGCTGCTGAACTCTGGCAGCTTAGGAACCATCACCTCCACCCCCACTGATCATGACCGCCAACATTATAGTTACTTTATGATCTACTTTAGCTTTTATCTTTCTATTTATATCATCTATTTTCTCTCTATTCTCTATCTCTATTCTTGTTGTTATATTGAGTGCTCTGTGGTCCAGAGGTGCTTCATTTTGTCCTCCTTTGAACACTTGTTGTACGAAGCAGGACAGCAATGAATGATTCTTGATTCTTGTTATTATTAATCATGATTTCACTGTCGTCTTTGTCCAAGGCAGCTTCCAATATGAGGTTCTCACACTTGATTCGCCTCACATGGACACCTCTAACAGCCTGTTCCGCGTGGTGTTATTTATTCAAAGTGATTCACATCGGTTTACAGAACTACAAAGCAGGGTATTTACACTAGAGAAGCTGGCCTGAATTTCTCAAACGCAGCCCAGCAGCAGGTAGATCGGGACTGAAACCAACCTCGATGTTTCCGGTCACAATCCCTCACTTTACAATCCAGTCCAGACACCAAGTAGCACCATGACAATAGCTAACCAGTGAAGGAGAGTAAAACCCTCCAGGACTCATCACTCGACACCAACTCATTTCATGGTTATCTAACAAGACAATAGTTTATTTTGAATATCTGAGTTAGACAGTAAAAAATAGCACAAATACAAGTTACATACAGGAGGCTAAATACTGTCTAACTTTTAAACCAATATTCGGGGGGGTTAGTTTGTCCACTGGGTTTGAAAATTTTTCAATATTAGTCCAAAGANAGACAGTAAAAAATAGCACAAATACAAGTTACATACAGGAGGCTAAATACTGTCTAACTTTTAAACCAATATTCGGGGGGGTTAGTTTGTCCACTGGGTTTGAAAATTTTTCAATATTAGTCCAAAGATACAGTAATGTGCAAAAGTCTTAGGCACCTGTGGGAAAAATGCTATAAAGTGAGGATGGTTCCGGAAATATTGCCATGAATACTTATTAATCAACAAACCTTCTAAAAAGTGCAGTAGACAAAAAAACTTCAGTTAAATCAATATTTGGTGGGACCACCCTTTGCCTTTAAAACAGCATCAATTCTCTTATGCAAACTTGCATGCAGTTTAAGGTAGAGGTTAGTAGGTTTTCCAAACTGGCCACAGTTCTTCTGCAGACTTTGACTGTCTCTGCATGTCCTCCCAGACTGACTTGATCATGTTGAGATCAGGGCTCTGTGGGGACCATACCATCTGTTGCTCAAGATAGTTGTGTATGACTGACATTGGGTGTTTGAGGTCATTCTCAGGCTGCAGAATAAATTTGGGACCAATGAGAAACCTCCCTGATGGTGGATAAGAATCTACCTGTACTTCTCAACACACAGTGAAGTTGCATGACTAACACTTTTGCACAGTACTGAATAATAATTTTAACTGAGTTATATTTTCATTGAACTCACCTGTGTCTCAGCTTATTGTTAAAGTCTTGTCACCAGCAACATGTTACTGATGTCAGTGCTGTTCAGCACCTCGGAGCACGAAAGTGATAATATCACCATACACCTGTGACAGCTTCCCAAGGTTGTACAGGTAAAAATACTTTGTTTTTAGTCCAAACTCTCAGGAAGTTAACATTTATTCATTTAGCAGGTAATTTTCTCCAAAGGAGCACAATGACTATGATGTAGTGTCACCGCACTTTACACCCTACAGTCACTGTACTATTTATACAGTACAGCTGTTTAACTAACACACACACACACACACACACACACACACACTCACACACAGTCTCACAGCCGCTCCATTAATGCTCTAATAATACCATATTTAAATGAGTTTTGGCTTTTTAACTTGAATTATTTCTCACCATTCTTTTCAAACCTTCCTGTTTACGTGTTTGAAAAACGCACAGAATTAGGTCTGTGATCACAGCCCATATGTTCAGCAGGTCTTCCTCCGCTTCTGAGACTGAGCAAAGATGGGGAAAAAAGCGAGAAGCTGGTTGGTCAAGAATAAGTGACGGTGAGTGAAATGCAGAGGCCGGCTGGCAGGAGGGAGGTTTTATCATCTGTTCCAGCTGCCGTGCAGAGATGACTGTGTTGAAGGAGAGAAGAAAAAAAAACATTTCGGGTATGAAAATGTAACTGGTGGAAATATTGCACTGATCCATCCCGTGGTGCATTGCAGCTGTGTGAACAGTCCTGCGGAGGAACCGCTGCGGAGAGTCGGGGGGGGTGTGGAGGTTTGGCCGAAGTTTACAGATGTACCTGAGCCAACGTGATCCATCCAAGAAATTGAGCGAAATTCTCAAAAAAATTCCTTAAGCAATGAGTTACACTCCGTCACTGCACATCCTTGCCAAATGCCCAACGTCTGTCTCACGTCCGACTTTCGCAACTTTCAAACAGCTGTCTCACGCCTGATTTTATAGAATTTTCTGACCTTCTACTCCTGTCAAAGACACCAAACACCCACAATTTGTTGTGCAAAAACAACCTTCTCACCCCCCCATAACACTCACTGAAACACTGGTTACAGTGACGTCCGCCTCTGCTTTTGCTGAGCTTCTTCCCTTTTGTACGTTGAAATATCTGCCAAATACAATTAGACTGAAGTGGACAAAAATGTTCTGTCAAACCCCAAACCTCATCTCTGTTTTAATGAAAGCAAAATGATTACAGTCCTCAGGCAAAATGCCCCCCCCCCGGTTAGAACCGTACACATTAACATGATGTGGTTGTGCAAGAGAAGATGAACCAGGTTGTTTGGCTGCTACAGATCCAGCAGAAGCATGGAGTTGAGGGAAGTGAGAGATCTTTCTCAGCAGGTTCTCATATTTCCACCCGCCATCACCTGCTAAACCTTCTACTCCCCCGCGCAAAAGGCGAGACCTTCATCTCCCCCCTCACAGCCCCGACGACAACGGTTTCATCTTTCTAATAAAAAGTCGCTCCTGTTCACCACGTGCTTTTCCGTGTGCGCAGGTACAGCAGAAAAACCCCCCGGAGTCAGCGTGAAACCCCCGCTTTGGATGCCTTTCAGCTCGAACTCTGCATAAACTCATACTTTTCGTACGGATTCCTGGACGTACAAAGAAACCATTAATACTACCCTGCGTGTTCAATATCTGAACATTTTCCATCTTGATACTTTCTCATTTTTAGCAGTTGACTGGAAAGAACCGCTCAGATGTCACCTTGCTCACAATCTGCAGGGTATCGAGCTCATTTCCTGCCGGAGCTTTAATAAACGCAAGAAGGTGTGACTGCAGTAATTCTCCCGGAGAGCCGTTCAATTCATTAATAACTCTGACAACAAAGAGCTTCCTAGGGTTACCGAGGAATTTATGAGCTAATTTCTAACCTCTTGTACCGCTGACATTATACTTACTGTGATCTTCTTTATTAATCCCTCCCGTCGATCGGCTCGGGGACAGAACCGTAACGTTTTCAGGACGCCCTGCCCGTGGCACCTGACGCCCCTTTTCTTGCCCTTTGGCGTGGCTGCTTCCGAGCCTCCTGGCCTCTATGGTCCCGCTTTGTTATGAGAAGTTTGAACTCCCCGATGCTGTGAAGCGTTTGGAGCGGAGAAAAGCGCTCTCTGGAACGGAGGGAGAAAACGCGGCCTTCCGCTGCGACCTTAGTCCTGACTGTCCGAAGCCGCTTTCTCTTTGGCATTTAACTGTGCGGAAATTTACTCGGCCCGTTTTTGCCCGGCTGCAGACGGAAGTGCCGATGTTCCGGCAGCTGCGTGACTGTCGCGACGCCGATTTAAAAACGGGCACGAAAAAAGGCAGAATCACGATGCTCACGACCCCTTTAGCTTAAAAGATTCTTGCGCTTCCAGTGTCACGTTGAGTCAAGTTCACCCTGAATCAGATCAACTAACATCTAAACTCTTCAAAGTTCAATTTGCGGTTTACTGCGTAGGACAGTTAAATATGTAAATATACGCACTGTTTTTGAACGGAAAAACAACGTGTGTGATGTGTGTGTGATGATTTGGTGCAAAGGGTTTGGTTCCGTGCGACTGAAACTTTTTGAACGTCGGGATAAATTGTCCGTGTGCGGTTCAACGTGTCGGACTGAACTCTTTCAGGGCTGAACGATTAACACGGAACAGGAGCGAAAAACAACAATTTGATCGGAAACAGGAGAGAAGACGTCCTTAAGCTGAAGTTCCACTAAACAATAAATAACCATCCGGGGGGGGGGAGGGGTCGGCTCTTAGTTGAGAGCAAAAGTGGGACTGCGTCACCGATCATAGTCCTGAGAAAATGGCTCCGTTCGATCTCCCAGCTACAGCTGAAATTTGATTTTGCCAAATTTTTAAAACATTTTTTAACCCCCCCCCCCCCCACATTGAGTCAAGAGCCGAATTATCAGTTCAGAGGAGATTTTTAAACATATANCTCTTAGTTGAGAGCAAAAGTGGGACTGCGTCACCGATCATAGTCCTGAGAAAATGGCTCCGTTCGATCTCCCAGCTACAGCTGAAATTTGATTTTGCCAAATTTTTAAAACATTTTTTTAACCCCCCCCCCCACATTGAGTCAAGAGCCGAATTATCAGTTCAGAGGAGATTTTTAAACATATAGTTTATAGCAAAAAAGCTTTTGGGAAAAGTGGAAGTCAGTCTTTTATTGGTTTTCACTGAGCTCAACCATTAATTTTATAAATGATGGCTGTCACATAACCCAGGACGTCAGTAGCAGATGACGATAATAATAATAATAATAATAATAATAATAATAATTCAGTGTGAAACTGGTTGGTCCAATGATGTTTCTTCTTCCTCGACATGTTGTGTTTAACCCTCTTTCCAGTGGCCCTTTTCTGACGTTTTTTTAAATTTCCCAGTAGACAATGATCAACCACAGAAGCACATTTGATCTGAGATTAATGTTGTCGGCATGACATGTGATTACATGTTCTTGTAAGAAAAGCTTCTTCTGTGGTTTGAACTGTCGAATTTACCAAAGGGTTTTGCACATTTATAAACGTGGATCTTTTACTCCATCGCCTTGCTGTTCATCACTGCTGTGGATAATTCCAGGTTGGCCTGGAGATTAATGCCTAACACGAAATGAGTAAATACGACGGTAACTATTTGGATGTTGAGGAAATTAGCTGAATTTTTCACACGCTTGTGCCTCCAGCCTAGTGTGACCCTATAAATCCTTGTTGCTTCATACCCACGTTGTCAGAATGACCCAAACTACCTTTTGCAAATAAGAATAATAATACCTTTAGTAATATTTAAAGTGCAATAAAGATATGTGAAGAATATTTTTATTTTTCTCTGAAAACCCGTTTTATTAAATTTAAGGTGCTGAAAATTGTGTTGATGCAAACATAACAAAAAATATATTTTTTTCTATATAAAATTTACAGAAAGAGTAAACACTGATATACAGTTTTAAAGGATTTTCTCCTTATTGCATTCATTTTATGTGGAATATTCATAGCTTATTGAGAGAAATGAAATAACCGTTTCGCAACATTTATGGAAAACAACAACATTGTGTTTGCTGCTCGCAGAAAAGCTGCCTTTTCCACACTTGCGGTTTTTGTCGGTGGAAGCGACACTTTCGCTCCGGTGAACTTGTCCCCTGGTCACCCTGCTTTCCTCGGTGAGGATGGTGTTGCCCAGAGGGGAGCGTCGAGCCCACGGGTTTCTCACAGTCGGCAGAGTCGCAGACGCAGGACGGGCAGAGTTTAATGTCGGGATGTGAAATGTGATGCACTATTTACGACATTTAAATAAGATCATAAAACATAAGGATTTAACATCAGACAGACACAGCGTTAAAGCAGTGTGAGCAAAGTCATGCTGAGCTGTCAGGTTTCCAAAACGGGGGGTGGAGGTCTATAAAGTTCGTTCAAAATATGGCCTCTGTGTGGCAGGATGGAACTTGTCTCGCTGGCCCCACTTTTCTGGTGTTTCCCTGACGCTGCCGGGAAGCCTGGCAGATGCCTCCTTCTTCTCCTCCTCCTTCTCCTCCTTCTTCTCCTTTGTGGAGTAATAGGTTGTTGGCAGCTATGCTGCTGCTGTGCACGAGGGACACCTCTGTAGAAACGTGGGTGTTTGACGTGAAGATGTGTCAACGATGGATTCCTGAACCCACACAACGCCAGATGTTACTGTTTTGCAAAAGGACATTGTTGGGGTCAAAATGACCCCTCATCAGATGGCCGTTGAGTAGAGAAGAAGTTGTAGTAAAGACGGCGCTTGTGATTTCGGTCATGAGCTTCGCTGCAAGGTCAGTAGACTTGTGCTGCCGCGTGTTAAAATGCCTTCACCTGTGATTTGAGTTTAATGGACCAATGACCACCAGTTCTCTCTTTAAAGAGGATCTTCTGCAAAGGCAGCAGAAGGTTTCCTTCTTTTTCAAGCACACTCCACTGTCTGTCACAGGGATGGTTCAATCTCCATCACAAGATGGAAACTCCTTCATCTGCCGGGGGTGTAACACCAGTCCTGTTTTCTCCTATTTTTCCCTGGAAGGACGCGACTTGGCTGCAGATCCCTACTTTTGGAGAAAATGCTTCGGCTTGAGAGCCACGCCTTTCTGACCTCTGGTTGCCCCGCTATCTTTTGTCAGTTTTCTTGATGTCCCTCTTCAAACACGGAGTGCTTTGCAACGTTGCCAAAGGAAACACGTTTTAATTTCACCGGGGACCCAACGTTTAGATCTCAGGTTCAAAAACTGCTCCCCAGAGGCGCCGAACAAGCCAGCCACAGTTCCAGCCGTGGTTGAGCTGCACGTTTTCACGCTGAGACTCTAAGAAACCTCACTACGGTCTCAAACTCACCCTCCGCCTGACCCGCGTCCGACGTTGTAGCCAAAATGAGGATCCCTCGCGTCTCGACCGCACAAAAACGATCCAGCTCACACCAGCTGTAGTTGAGCTGAATGCCTCCCTAAGTGTTGCTTTCACCCGTGACCGGGTGCTGCCGCGAAGAAGGTCCCAGTGAAAGGTGGGCTGTTTGGTGGCACAGAGCAGGTATTGTGGCTCATTGTAAATTCTGCACAGAGAGCGGCTTTATTCCCCTGCCTGTAGTTCCAGCTGCACGAAATAGCTGCTCCGTTTTCCCCTCCTTTCTGCCCTGTTTCCCAGGAAGGAATCTTTAGCATTCAGTGAAGGGGCTTCTTTCATCTCCGTCTAATGCATTTTTTGGTGGGTTTTGCACAGTTATGAGCTCAACGCGTAAGAATTCCACACGAGTAGCGGGACCTGCAAGTATTTGCTTTCACCGGCTTGACACCGTAAACAGTATTAATAACAGCAAGAGGCTGCTTCGTGTCGCCAGGGTGTCCGCTGAATTTTTTTTTTTAGTTTCGAATTCCGTGTAGAATTTTTCTTTCTCATTTGGTCTCTTTAAAGGACGGCATCGGTTTGCTCTGTCGAATGCCTCGCGCTCCACCCGCCCGGCCTGGGGAAGCGCATGGTGAAATGGCACGAGGAAGGAGCTGGACTGGCTTGAAGAAGCTGAATGCTCCTTTTTAGTGGCATCTTTCTGAAGGACGCAGTCAGCAGTGTACACTACATGATCTGGGCCTTACAGCGTCCAGCACCGCCGTGTTGTTAATACCCACAACTCTTGTTATCCCTGCGGTTCCCAGATGACACATAGGTGACCGGGGGCAGTTTGCACGGCCCCGGCGTGATGCTGTGCGGCTGTAAGTGTTTGCGTGCCGCTGTCTGTGCTCCTCACTACGGTTATGATCGTAACTCTGTTTGGATAAACGGGAGAGTCGACGGCGGACAGATTTTCGGGTGGATTTATACCAATTTACGGTTTCATCCTGATAGCCCTTGTTTTAGAAACCAACACAATGTCTTCACCGTTTCATCATTTCTCCTGTTTAGACGTTTTAAGGTTTTTCAAATGTTAAAACACTGCCAGTGGTGAAACGGTTTACAGAACACAGGGGCGTCGGGATTTTGAGAACACCTGAGTCACCTGGGAGGCGCACAACTGCGACAAAGTGGACAGAAAGGTCGACCCAAAACTACCCCCGTGTGAAATGGCGTGGATTTCCTGCTCAGGCTTCTTAGGCGAACAAAATAGATATAATTTCCATTGATCCGTTTGCGGGCGCTTTTCTGATATGCGGCGCCGAGCTCCCTGCAGAGCAACACACTGATTCCCTCACACAAGCACACCTCACTCCCAAGTCGACCAGAAACACACGCTTGTGGACTGTGGCCGGGAAACTGCAGTACCTGGAGGAAAACCCACCCAAACTACATAGGCTGAATGGGAACTGACCTCATAACCTATCACCCCTGTCCAGGGACTGGGAGGCCCCAGCGCTGCCCACTGCGTCGCTGTACAGATCCCAGTCCATTTTGACTGGTTTCGTTTAAAATCCCTCCCTCTGCTAACTTACAGTGTTTAAGCGGTCTTGCTTATATTTAATCGCCCGTATACCATCACCGCAGCGATTTTCTAATCCTGTGGGCCTCGTGTCAGCCCACCTCACAGCCCTACTCTTAAGGGTCTTGACTTGTGCCGGTTCCACTCCTTGGCTACAGTTTCGTCAGAAGCCTAGCAGGCAAGTTCAGATAACAACCCTGCTTTTTTCTTTTCCACTCCTTTGAAAACTTGTCACCGAGTCACTGGTGCTGCTTACCCCATGGGGGCACCATCTCTACGTGCAAAGCTTGTAATTCAGGATTTCATCAGACACACCAAGTCTCCGCTGACAGGCAGCCCCCTTTGCAGATAATGCCCTATTTACCCAGGTGACCCATCTTGACGCTCTTGTCAGGATCTCGCTCGGGTCGCTCAAGGTCAGCTGCAGGTGCCTTCTTCTCCTCTTGTTGGTGAGCGCAAGCGAAGAGGTAATAGGTGTGCGTACATGAAATAACGCCACTCATTCTGTCCTTCTGCTGCCCCAGAGACATGTCCCCGGGGGGGTTTCTGTCGAGTCCAGCGATTACCCGGATGTAGGCTTCCAGCCTCTGCGGGGGGTCTGACTGTGAAAGACACGAACTGGGTGACCCAGACTGACCCAGACGGACGGCTCACACTGGGACTCGAAGCCAAATCGTGTGTTGGCTCCGTCGCGCTGGACGCCGGGGCAGCGAAGGGGGCTGTTTTGCTGTTCCATTTTGCTTCCCCATAGACTCCGTCTTCAAGGATACGAGAAACAGAACAAGTCGGAAAAAAATGAGAAAATCGGCTTTTTCTAGACAGCCTGTTACGGAGAAACGAATTTTCTATGATGATTCAAAAAAAGTGCAGTAATGTATAACTACCAAGATCGCGGTACATGTATAACCTGTGGAAAAACGCATAGAGGCCCCAGGTGAAGAACAACGCGACCAAATTCACGCCGCTTCGCCTGTAGCTGCTGCCGACGTGCAGCGCGGAGGTAATTCCACACGTGACGTTCGCCTGTCCGCTCACGCGGCCTCAGCACGAGCGAGGAATTGCCGCGAAGGTGTAAAAAGTGTGCAAAGTGTTACCTCCCGCAGCGGGTCACCCATCAGTCTTCATCGCGTGCATCTCTTTGCCAGGAATGAGGGGCTAAAAGCCCGAGATGCGAAACCCTCGAAGGGTCTAACGCTGCAGCCCTGTTCACGTGCGGACAAAACCACGGCAGGGGGTAACGGCAGACGCCGCGCTTGCAAGGAGTAAGAGGGCAGTCGCTCTTTTCGGTAAACCATCTTCGATATATTCATTACACGCGGTCATCACTTCACTTCATAGTCATCATGCCTGTCTTCTGTGAGTTCTGCTTTGTCCAACCAGACCGTGTCACCCAGAGTGGCTTTTCCCGCGTCTAACCTGACAGGTCCTCATAAAACAAGCGCTGGTTTACAGCTGCGTTAATATTCTACCCCCTGCATCGTCCTCCTTCGCTCCTCAGAAGCAGCTCTTAGTGAGGTCAATTGTACGTCGATCCGTGTCAAAAGCCTGAAGTGACGCTTGAACTGAAGAGCAGGAGGTGTGCAAGAGTACCCTGTTTTACCTCAAGCCAAGAAAGACGCGCCGTGCGAAAGTGCCACACTGCAGAGGCGTGAGACGGGGACAGAGAATGCAGCTTATATCCATTACAAATGATTTCTCTACACATACGTCCTATAATCGATGTATATGTGCTACATATGTGCTTATATTTGTCCTAAATGCAGCGGGTAATCTTCAACGGCAGCGTGTGTGAAACCATCTGCCTATTCCAAGTGCTTCCGCTGAGTTGTCACCCGGGGGCGTCAAACTCGAGCTTTAGCCCGGTGTTCCCGAGTGTCGGTGAAGAGGAACGGAGCGACGAATCCGTCCACAGTCTGGGTTCAACGGGAGGTTGTGGGGTCTTTAGTTTAGTGGCGGCACAGTGGCGCAGCGGTGTGAATGCCCCCCGCCCCCGTCTGTCGGTTTCTTCCCACAGTCCAAACAAGTGTTTCCGGTTGCCCCTAGTGTGTGCAAATGGGACTTATTTGGAGCGAGTGTGAAGACCGCTGTTAAACCGTGAGGGTCCGACAGCTGTTCTAATTGTGATCCAGACAGACTGCAGTGTGTGGAAGTGTGTAGATGTCACTACTGTGAATGAAGTTTTTTTTTACTATTTCCGATTGACAGACAATTTCTCCAAACATGTTTATAGTTTCCTTCTCTCTAAAGAACCAAGCCCAGTCACTTCAGCTGGCAAAGGCCTTCTGAGTCAGACTATTCATTAAATGGTGAATATTACATTTTTGCCGGTTGCTCAGGGGTAAAAGACTCTGCTTTAAACGTGTTCTTTTTATTTCACTTCTATTGTAGAAAATCATGTACTTCAAAGAGGAAACCTGTTTCCATACTGATGTCATTTTAATCTGACCACTTTTTCAGTTTTTTTTTCCTCCCAGGTTTCCAGTGAAATCACTTTTTTTTTCATGGTCAGCTGCAGAATTTCAGGTTTTATTGCAACAGGCCACTGCGGTGTTACCCGGGACACAAAATGAATTTTTAAAAGTGGCAGAGATCTGTCTGTCTGTGTATCTATCGTCTTGTCAGAGGTGAGACTGAATCCAGCTCAGTCTTTGACAACTCCACGTATCTCTGTGGGTTTCCTCTGGTTGCTCTGGTTTCCTCCCACTATCTACAGACACATGTTTCAGGTTAACGGGTCACTCTAAGTTGTCCATAGCGTGCATGTGTGTGTGTGTGTGTGTGTGTGTGTGGCCACCCTGTGATGGACTGGCATTCAGTCCAAGCTATAATCTCATTGCTTACTGCAATGATTCCAGAAATGGTTCCAAGCCACTGCAACCCTGTTCCAGTCTAAGAGGATAATGATAATGGAGAGGAGGAGGGATGGATGGACGGTTGGATGGATGGAGGGAATTTAGTGTATTGTGCATCACGATCCAGGAAAAACTGCATTTTATTCCCTCTTATAGATGAGCAGAATAACAATAAAGTGAACCTTCCTGCAGATAGTGCAGTAACTGATCTTTCGAAATAACAGTAAAGTTCTATAGCTCAAACAAACTGGTAAATACAACAAACGCGAATCTGAATGTGTCAAACGAAACCCAGCAGGTGCTGGAAGCAGCTGGCTGATGGGTAAGAGCATGTAAGTCGCTGTGTTTACCACACCGCCCCACCCTGCGAGGGAAAGATCCTGCGTATCGATTTATCTCCTATCGGTTTGTCAGCTCTGAGGGAGACAAGGAAGCAAGTGCAGATGAAGGGCCGGGATACACGCACGGCGGCTGGCTGCTGAATTCGGCGCAAACCATCATGGCGGACCACGAGGACCAGGAGAGAGTTCAGTCTTAAACATGCTGTTATGTGTTCAGTGACACATTTGGGTTGTTCTGTCCCTGAAGACTTGTATTGATGGCCGACTGTGAAGCGTATTGCTTACACTTTAGCCGGCAAGACAGACAATAATGAAATCAAGATGTGGAGGTGGAGAAAAAAAACTGCGCATTACTTCATGGCTGTCATCTGAAATACAATTTTAACTCTAGATTTATGTCATGACTGGTCAAAATGACTGATAATACGCCCTGTACCCCTAAATAACACGCCGGCGCTCTGTAAAACCTGAACATTTCATATATTTTATCTGTACAGACATTTCTCGAGCTGCAGATTATGAGGATGAGTGTCGGGAGTCGTGGGGGGCGGAAGTGTGGCGACGCAGCGGCTGCTTGCGAACGGAGGTGGTGCGGCGTTACTGGGACTACAGAGAAGACATGAAGAAAGCAGCTTCTCGAAAGGCCTCTTACAGACCACACTGGCGCCCATCTGAGCAGGCGGACCAAAAAAAAAAAAAAAAAAAAAAAAAAAAAAAAAAAAAAAAAAAAAAAAAAA
>UFQX01001242.1:74074-114110 GCA_900497675.1 Arapaima gigas | reverse complement strand
CAAAAAAACAAAAAAAAAAAAAAAAAAAAAAAAAAAAGACGACAACGTTCAGAAGACAAATCTTCCCGTACAAAATAAAACGGGACCTAATGGGAAACCAAGGGAAAGAATGCATACAATATTAGAAACAAAGCCGCCCAAATGTTTGTGAATTATTCACAAGATTGGAACGGTTCAAAATAAATACCGCGTCCTATTGTATTGTTTTGTTTAAGGTTACAATGCAAAGTGAAACCGTAATTGAATGATGCAACTTTTTGCAAGAGCCTTAAGTGGCTCACAGCTGTCAGGATGAGTGCAGGAGCGGCGATAGGTGGGCTACACTGTCTCGTGAACCCAACAGGACAGACTCCTGGGTGTGTCGACAACATTTTTAAATAAACTTAACCCAGACGAACCTGTACCGCTGTGCTGTACCGTTTCCTCATAATTTATTATCTTTTTTACGACGGACTGTTATGCCACCGAGAGACGTGCAGAAAGACGATTGAATCTCAGCTCATCGATCCTTGTCGTACTGCCTGTGATGTCCGCGCAAATGTTCTGGGAAAAAGAAAAACTCACCCATATGGTTTAGCTGATCTGAAATCCAAAACTTCATTTACTGTCTGCATTTGTTTGGTGAAGAACCTCAGATTGTGTAATTCGTACAAATTTACAGCAGCCTCCAAAGAAACGTCTCTGTTGTACTGCGGTCGCCTCGGAAATGTGTCATTAACACACTTGGTCTGTTCACGTGAACTACAAGAAATACCTGCGAGTGATCCTGGGGAGATGTGTCTTCAGGAAAAGGTGTCAGCTGTGTGATTATAGTGTCCTTTGTTGTCGCACCTCCCCGTTTCTCGCCTTTCCCTCAGAAGATGTGTGAGGCTCCAGGCAGCTGGCAGTAGCTAATCTGCAATTTTAATGACTGTAGAAAAAACTTTGGAGGATCTTACCTACACGTCTTTGCATTAAGACCGTCAGTTAAACAATCGACGTTATTATCGTCCGATCGTTGCAAAGCTGTGCAGGTTAAGACGTTCGCACTCCAGATGCCTGGAGGAAGGCTTCCTGAATATTGTACTTAAGTGTATATTTGTTTGGACACACGTACACGTAAGGGCAAGAAATGGGTTTTATTTGGAGGAGAGACACACCCATCGCTCACACTCACCTGGTGGCCAGGTAAATACACCCCGCCAGACCACCGCTAAGCTCTCTTGGTTGGACTGCAGCGATTTTTCCAAGGCCAGTAAGCGATAATTCTTTCTGAATATTTAAACCGAGTCTATGAGATGATAACGTGTGATTACGAAGACGACGGAATGGCAGCCTTTGCTGTGGATTTTTATTTAATTCGGGCTTCCGTGGGGGTCTGTTCTGGGTAATGACTGAGCGTGTCTGGCAGCCAGAAGGTCTGGAGATACAGCAGATCTCCTGGGGCCCGTTTTTTTTCCCCACTGTGTCAAATTCTTCAAACCTGTGAGGCTTTTAGTGGAAATGAAAAGAGGCCCCAGCTCGTCTGCGCTGTGATCTAAAACTTCTTCCCAAGTTCATGACCTGAGCTGCATTTCAGTACCACGTCACCAGTCGCTCAATACAGGAATTTCTGGGGACGGCGGATGGCAAACGCCGTGCTTTGGATAAACTTGGGAAACCTGATGTATGCAGGGTGGTGGAGCCACAGCAAGAACTCAGACCAGACTCCAGCAGTAGATTTTGACCCAAAAGAGGTTTTCCACTGGCATTGTTTGGTGGGTTTACAGGCAGTCAGTCAGAGAGGCAAAAAATAAATAAATAATTTTAAAAAAGGTAGAAAAACTGACATATACAGTACTGTGCAAAAGTTTTAGGCATGTAACTTGAATGTGTGTTGAGAAGTACAGGTAGATTCTTATCTACCATCAGGGAGGTTTCTGACTGGTCCCAAATTCAATGTGCAGCCTGAGAATGACCTCAAACACCCAATGTCAGTCATACACAACTATCTTGAGCAACAGATGGTCTGGTCCCCACAGAGCCCTGATCTCAACATGATCAAGTCAGTCTGGGAGGACATGCAGAGACAGTCAAAGTCTGCAGAAGAACTGTGGCCAGTTCCTCAAAATGTGTGGAAGAACCTACCAACCTCCACCTTAAACTGCATGCAAGTTTGCATAAGAGAACTGATGCTGTTTTAAAGGCAAAGGGTGGTCCCACCAAATATTGATCTGACTGAGGTTTTTTTGTCTACTGCACTTTTTAGAATGTTTATTGATTAATAAGTATTCATGGCATTATTTTTGGAACCATCCTTGCTTTATAGCGTTTTTCCTACAGGTGCCTAAGACTTTTGCACAGTACTGTATCTTTATTCATTTAGATTATTCACATTTGTCCAAAGCACAGCACAAGTGAGAGAAAACAGAAGTGTGTTTCAGCAACAGATGGAGAAACTGGAAGCTGGAATGGCGGTTCAGCCTCAACCTGTCAGTGCAAAGAAAAAATGAAATAAATAAATAAAAATAAAACCCCAAGTGTTGCCAAATCTGTCACTGAAACCTGCAATTTCAGGCCACTGGTTCTGTAGACTTCTTTTCTCTCATCTGGTCCTGTCCCAGGTCCATGGTTGTGCTTCCTTTCCTGCATCACTACCGCATTCACAGGCCTTGCTTTATACAACAGTGCCAGAACAAAAGACACCCAATAATGCCGAAATGAAAATGAAAGATGTAAGTACATTCCCGGCGGTCCTATATGAATTACCCTGAGCAGCCTTAGAACTTCCAACTACCTCCTTGGTACCGGCAATGTCTGCATCAAGGGTGTCTTTCTGGAAAAGGTATTAAAACTGTAGGAGAACCAGACAGCAAAGAAGGACCAGGGCAGCTGAGGGTAAAAGGCAGCAACAGATACCCTTCCTCCACCTGCCATGTATGAAACAACAGGTGCTGTAGCTTTAGAGCCACTGCCTTTGGCCCTGGAAGCGCTACGTTAGAAAGCTGCCTCCTGCTACAGCTCCATTGAACATGATATTTACCCCAAATCACTGCAGTGCAAACTAACCAGCTGTACAAATTGGTACATCATAGTAAGTAGCTTAAAGCTCTTGGTTGCTTTGGAGGATTGTGCCGGTTACATGAATAAATTTAATTTATTTGATGAACATCAGCCTTAATTCAAAGACTCAGCAGAGCCGGGCAAAGTCTGTCAAGGGCATCTCCTCTCCGGGTCTCGCTTCCACAGCCCATCAGCTCACAAGATCATAGCACTGCTAGTCTTGTTTGTGATCAGAAAAAAACCCTCTAACAATTATTGTTTTATCTCAATCACATTTACAAACGTGGTGTGAAAAGTAAAACACATGTCTGCGCTCAGATAAGAAAGAAAAAGGAAGCGGTTACACCAGTATATAAGAGACTAGGCAGTGATGATCTACCAGCGACGTCTTCGTCTTCACGAGGACCCCCACGGGTGACATCTAAGTGTTACTGTCACGTAATTGTTCAGTCACTGAAACGTTACAATGTCAACAAATACACGCTGGTGGACCGGAGTGAACAGATACGCAGCTTTTCTGCTCCTGACAACACAGTCAAGCATGTCAAGTGCAAAGACAGTGGAACTCCTGAACATATCAACAGCGGCAAACGTCTCGCCTATCAGCTGTTTGGCAGGAAGCTCACGCTCTGTTTTCTCCTTTGCTTATTTTACTGTACTGGGTTTTCTTGCCTAAAGTGAACTTCTTCTTAAACTTGTGCATCTTCTATTTATAGATACAGTTGGAAGGAAGTTTGTGAACCCCATGCAAGTGCCTGGATTTCTACATCATTACTCATAAAATGTCATCTGATCTTCACCTAAGTAACAATACTAGACAAACACAAGCTGCTTAATGTCATGGCAAACAATTAATTGCATTTCTAGTCAATACTCAATACAAAATTTTAAGAATCACAGTCTATGTTCGAAAAGTATGTGAACCGCTCGGGTCCTGAGTTCTACAAAAGTCAGTTGGAGTCGGGTGTCCAATGAATGAGATGAGATTGGAGGTGTGGGGTGTAGATGTGCCCTACAAAAGACAAGCTAATTCAGGTTACTGACAGTCTGCTGTTTTCAAGAAAGATCTGTTTATGTGCACTATGCCTTGATCAAAACAACTTTCAGAGGACCTTAGAAGAAGAACTATGGAGGTGTGTTAAGCTGGAAAAGACCGCAAAAGCATTTCTAAAGAGCTGACAGTTCATCAGGACCCAGGTAGACAAACTGTCGGCAAATGGAGAAAATTCAGACCTGTTGCTGCTCTCCTTAGATGTGGGCATCCTGGAAAGATCACACCAAGAGCACAACATGCAGTGCTGAAGAAGGTGAAAAAGAGCCCAACAGCAAAAGTCCTGCAGAAATTTCTGAAACTTGCTCAACTCACTTTTCATGTGTCCACTGTAAGTAAACAACTGATCAAGAATGGTGTTCATGGAAGGACAACAGAAGAAACCATGGTTGGAGGGAGCATCATGGTCTGGGCTGCTTTGCTGCCTCTGGGTCTGAACAACTTGCAATCTTGAGGGAAAAAGAAAAATCTTGAGGGAGCAATAAATTCAAGATTGTATCAAGAACTTTGACAGGAGAATGTCAGGGTAGCGCCTGTCACCTGAAGCTTAGTAGAAGCTAGATGAAGCAACAAGAAATGATCCAAAACACAAGAGTAATCAACAGCAGAAAGGTTTAAAAAGAATAAAATTCATGGTTTGGAACGACCAGGTCAGAATCCAGACCTTAACCCAGTTGAGAGGTTGTGGTATAAGCAGAAGTAGGCTGTTCATGCAAGGTATCTCAGAAATACTGATGAATTGAAACAATTTGAAAATCAGTACCATCAGGCTTGGGCGCAAGAACATAGGGAGAACTGGGGGCAGCTGAACCATTTTCTACCAAATATCATATCTCTTGCTACATCATTTTTTGTTTCTCTGGTTTGGTTCTGTAGACAGTCTCTCTAGTTGGTGTACTTTTTGAAACATCAGTGTCACGTTTCAACACAGTTTGACCTGGCACATCTCTAAACAAGTTGCAATACACACTAATCAGATTCATTACATCAAATCACTGATCTTCATTAAGATGCTCCAAATGAGGGAGAAAAAACTGTAGCGTGTCAGAATTATGCAGTGCAACAGTTCAGACTGTGACGCCGACCCATCGTGACCAGGGGGATCATCAACAGAGGCACACAGAACAAGCCAGCTCACACACCTGGGGCTCGTGGTTCACATGGCACACAAGAGTTTAGCATGTTCACATGACAAACTGTTTTCTTTTGCGGTCTGGTGTATAAATCACATAATTATTGGCACTCAATTATTCTTCACACTACATGCAGACCAGAAAGCTTGTGGTGAAGACCCAGGCAATGGCAACAACATTAAAACTAGCTCTTGATGCTTAAATTCTTCCAACACAGACCTTGTCCTCATCCTACTTCCTCTTCTTCTTGTTCTTCTTCTTTTCCATCTCTTCCTCCTCCAATACCACTTCTTCTTCTCTTCCTTCTCCTTCTCTTCTTTATCCTCCTCCTTTTACTACTTCTTCATCTTCTGCTCCTTTTCCTTCTCCTCCTTCTTCCCCACCTTCTCCTCCTCCTCCTACATAAATATGTATGTCTGCATAATTATGTATTGCTTTCTGGAAATGTGAATTAGGAAGTATAGTGAGCACTTAGACTTGCTTTTACTAAATTATATCATGACTTTGTGTGTGTGTGTGTGTGTGTGTGTGTGTGTGTGTGTGTGTGTGTGTGGGGGTTGGTTTGTGTAACTGAGCAATAATAGACTACATTATTGTAATGGAGATGGCAGTAGGTTTTTGTGGAACTTCAAAAATATTTGTCATCCTCTGCTCCATCCTTGGCAACAGCCAACTGCAACCATAACTGGCCCTTATCTTCCCAAGCCAGAGCTGGCTGGAAAGACGATACCTTCCATCTCCTGCTCTCAGTTGTTCTGGCTTTGCTTTGAGTGTGTGTTTCACTGTAGTATCATCCATGTGCTCTCAACCTGTCTGAAGAACTGGTCTACCGTAGGCAGGATAACAACGCAGATGTACATGGAACTATCAAACGCTGGTTTAGTTCTGAAAATTGAGAATTTAGACACGGTTTTTTGTACCGCTTTCTTCTCAAACTAGTAATTCAGATCTTTGCCAGCTACATCGCTGTGTGTGATTGCACATTTTTCCACAGCCTGTAGCTGATTTGAGGACACAGCAGAGGACTGGGATACATCACAGGCCCATCCTGGGATAATGTGGACATTTTTCACGAGACTCTGCTCATCTGCAAAGCAATAGGGCCTGAGCAGTAGCTGAATGATGCCAAGACCTACAGTACCTCCATCAACATGTCTTCTTGGTGTGCCTTCATGCAGATGTAGATCACCTCCTGTGGAGTGCAGATTGTAAATAGCAGGGATTTTGACCACTTGATTAACCTTTATATCTCATTACACTGGATGCTTCATTGCCCCAAGGTTCCTCCTGGTGCTACTGAGCATTTCTCTAAACATATGAGGTTCATATTTCGCAGAACGCTCATATATTTGTCGACTGCTGATCAGTTATACATGAGGGTATTTGCATGTACTTAAAAAAGGAAAACAGCCAGCAGTCTTGCTCAGCGTTCAGGCCACTTTCAAAAGTTGCTCTGCTTATGGAACTAATAGATTAGACAAGAGAAAAAAAATCAGATCCATATTCTTCTTGGTGCAGTAAAATATCTTATATTAAGATGGATTTTTTATATCGAGTCCTGAGTCATTTCCTTCCTGGCCGATTCACAGGTTCAACCATAAGAGCAGCGGGATATTTTTCTGGAGTGAAATAAAGTACAACTTTGAACACGTTAAACATGTCTGATACAAGACCATGCCGCTAATGTGAAGCTGAGGAGGATGAGTGCCACTGATCTGAAGTTGTATTTTGCTAACCATTCATGTGGTTTTATTGTGGGTTAGCATGCTGTGTTAGCGCTTCACCATTCCCTTCTTCTGCATATCTTTGGACTGTGGGAGGAAACTGTGGAAAGATGGAGAGAGGATGCAACCTCCACATGGATGGACCTGAAACCACAGGCCAAGAGTGATGAAGCAGGAGCACAACCTCCTGCAACACTGTGCTCTGAAGGTCAAACTAACTGTTCGGTTCCACTTTATGTTTGAATTACATTTCAGTTTAACGCTGCTGCGTAAATGGAAAGGTGCTCGTCTACACGATGACTTGTTTTTCACACCTCAATTTCACACCTTTAAGGTCTTTCTGAGCTCAGAACTCCTGGTTTCTTTTACCCCTGACAGCCTTGAAATTTTTCTGTCCTGAACAAACTTGGCCAAGTGGTCAAACTCGTCCAGAACGTCTACCTGCCTGTGCATTCAGCGGCGGCACAGCTTTCGGCTCCACCAGGACACCCTCTGCTTGGAACGCTAGACTCCTCCTTGTCAGCAGGATTTGTGCCTAAAACCCCGAAACTTACTGTAGTTCAGCTGCATTTTCTGAAAAACCCGATTTGAAAGCGGCCGACCTCAATCATCCAAAAGCCTGTTTCAGATATATATTTTTGTTCCTTTGCTCAATTTGCATTTTTTGAAAAATTCTGGGTGGGTTTTAGATCTCTGTGAGGCTTCAAGCAAGTTCTTGCAAGGTGATTAATGAAATAACATCTTCGCACAAGTGTAATTATCTCTATACTTGTAAGTCCTTGGCTGGAGCGCTGCTCGTAATACAAAATGGTCTCCCAGGTTCTTTTGAGCAAACTTTTCGAAAACGGCCGTGCTGCGAGCACCGTCCGTGACTTTTTTTAAAGACCGGAATGATGGAATGGCCGTCCATCTACCCGAATGACCTTCAGCACGTATTAAACATTGCTGCCATTACTTTTGCCACCGTGAGGTAAGCAAACATCCAGGTGAAACCGACCCGTGGAACCTGTCTTACAGGCGGAGGACTGAGTGGCAGTGTAGTGTATGACATCGACACGGTACCCATTATCCCACTGTCACCTGGCTGTCAGCTAGCTGTTCGCAGTGCTGTCGGACAGGTGCTGCTGGGGGTGCTGCCTGGCTTAGGCAACGTCACACTCATAGTAACGCTGTCACGGTGAGTTACTGAAGCATGGAATTGTGCTCTTCAAACTTACCTTCTGCTGTGTTTATCTAAAAACACCCATGGTTCTTTTCCACATACATGGAACCTAGGCAGCCAAACTCACTCATCCAGCAGCTTGGACCTCGATCTGTCAGCGCAGGAGCCAGTCAATCCAAGCCACAGATCCCAGTCCAGCAGTTTGGACCAGCATTAGTCATTCTCTGTTAATGTGCATAAATGTATTCACATTTAAAAGTAAGTCCTGCGCTCTATGGGTGTGGGAATAATTTTCACATTATCTCTAATAGTTCTTTTACTGTTTTGGTGCCACCACTGACATAATGGCACTGCTTGTGATGGACGCTTGATCTTTCTCGTGGGTCACAATGGGAGGCTGCGAAGTGTGTCCTCCGCACAGCCAGTGGCTCACGAGACGATCCGAGAACATCGGAGTAAATCTCCATTGGCTCCGGCCACCCGCTCGTGTGAGAGGAATGATCCGGCGGAAGCAAGAACACGAAGCAGGACGAGAAGAAGCTTCGTCTCTGTTTGCGCTGAGGTTCGGTCACATCGTCGAACTCGCTGGCAGGTCCGATGCCGAACGGAGGAGACGACGTGCAGCTTGGTCCGCTTCCATCAACAGCACGCGGCTCAGCTGTTCTACGATCACGGCCCTGCCAAATTTTTCCCATTGAAATTCGCCAGATGCTCCTCCAAAATGTTACACATCATATGCGATCCATTCTTTAAATGACTGATAAAATAGATGCACAAAACCCATAAACCACCAGATCATTAGTGATTATAATATAAGAGGGTTGGGGGGAGAGCAGCGGCCTGACAGCTTAACGTGGGACGCCTGCTGTGGCCCTGGTCTCTGCCCAACTTCCTACAGTTTATTTCATATTTCCTGCATTGTCATTCTGCAACCGTACTACAGTAAAAAAAGGTTTGAAAGTGCAGTAGTATGCGAAAATGTTAGTCATGCAACTTGAATGTGTGTTGAGAAGTACAGGTAGATTCTTATCTACCATCAGGGAGGTTTCCGTTGGTCCCAAATTCATCGTGCAGCCTGAGACTGACCTCAAACACCCAATCTCATTCATACACAACTATCTTGAGTAAAAAGAAGGAATCCTGCAACAGATGGTCTGGTCCCCACAGAGCCCTGATCTCAACATGATCAAGTCAGTCTGGGAGGACATGCAGAGACAGTCAAAGTGTGCAGAAGAACTGTGGCCAGTTCCTCAAAATGTTTGGAAGAACCTACCAACCTCCACCTGAAACTGCATGCAAGTTTGCATAAGAGAACTGATGCTGTTTTAAAGGCAAAGGGTGGTCCCACCAAATATTGATCTGACTGAGGTTTTTTTGTCTACTGCACTTTTTAGAAGGTTTATTCATTAATAAGTATTCATGGCATTATTTCTGGAACCATCCTCGCTTTATAGCATTTTTCCCACAGGTGCCTAAGATTTTTGCACAGTACTGTATATTTGGAACTGTTTCCTCCACTTAGCCCAAAAGCCTTTAAGGTTTCTGTAACAAAAATGTCCATGAATTCACAACATCAGCAGCCTGTGCTGCCCAGGAAAAGGCAGTGGGGCGACAATGAACTAGGAAAGTTGCTGGGGATCGACACATTTACTTATTTCAATGACTGTCTATTTTAACAAATTATTACACAAGTAAACTGTTGACAAAAATCATCGAGATGCTTTTGACGGAGCCCCAGCAGGCGCCAAGAACTGACTCTTATGCCTTTAAGCTGTAATCTCTATATGGAGCCCCGGGGGCTCTTGAGGGAGAGGCGGCCAAATGGGTCTCAGGAACGTGACAAATGCCAGCTTGCGAGAGTTTTCACGCAAGTGAAGACCGAGCATATATAACAAAAATGGCCCCTTTGCTGCATGACATAAAAGGCAGTGAGCTGGGCGCCCAGCCGCTGGCCGTCAGCTGAAAGAAACAGAACGAAAGGGTCATTTTTGTCAATGAATTAGTCTATTTGTTGGACCACAGTTGAAAACATGTCTGTGACGTGACATCACCTGTGACCTGACACGAGGAAGTGATGCAAGGGGAGGTGAACGCAAGTGATGTCAGTCAAGGAACGTAAGGAAACCTGTTTCTGCTGAATTACAATAAACAGGCGTTCGAACGGTGAAATTCTTTAGTAGCACAATTTGCTTTGTCCTTATACAATATCGCAATAACTGTTCTTCTGTGGTCATTATAATTGCGTTGTTCATTACGTGCGGAAAACTGCTGAGATGAATCCTGTCGTATCTCTTTGCAGAGAGATCGATAGGTGTCAATGTGTTCGACTCGCTTCTGAAAACGCCGTATCGCTGCGGTCCCGATAACGCTGTACACGAGGGAGAAATCCACCTCCCGACGCGGAACTCCATGTCTCCTCTGACGTCGACGCCACGGTTTCCTCTGCCGGGAATGTTCTTCTCGCAACACGCTGCTCTGCCGCTCTGGGCCTTTTAGATCCAGGGCGGCGATGGATGCTCGTAGGTTATCGCAGGGGGTTCAGTTCTTCACCAGAGGTTCATTTTTCCTGCCCACTTTCAAAAACAGTACACAGTCATGGTTTTCAGGTTCACAGCTAAGCATTAACAGACACAGTGGTGTCCTGCAGTAAACCTGTACAGAGAAACATAAATAACTGTATACACAACTGTTTATCGGGTTTATGCCTAGGCCAGCCTTTGGTGTTCAGGGCGGTATGTTCAGGGTAGCAGCACAATGGCAGAAAGGGTCACGTGGATAAGTCACAGGGCCTGGTTCGAACCTGGCCTGCTGTGTGTGGAGTTGCTATGTTCTGCCTGTATCTGTGTGGGTTTTGATCCCACAGTCCAAAGACATGTTGCTTGGTAACCCAAACCTCGGACATGGGTGTCAGCTAAATGCTAGTTATAAACTGTTGGACGCCTTTTAGTGAGAAGCATCTGTTAAATAAAAAAAATATACAAATGCAGTGATAAGTCAGGCAAACGTCTCTCTATTGCCATCGGTCTCCATGCCCTGGTCAGTCAGGGCCGTGGTGGTCTAGGCTCCATCCGGGAACCACAAGGGACCGAGCTACAAAACATGACGGGACGCCGGTCCATCGCAGCCCCCTCCCCCACCCACACAGGCTGGTTTAGAGTGGTCATCATACAGACTGAGCCACAACTGAACGCCAACCGCCCGATAGCCCTGTGGAAGATCACCCCCAGGTCAAGTTCATAGCCACAAGCAACGGGGATAAGGGGTATGACGGTGTTCGTGCGGCACTTAGTTACTCACTGGAGACTAGTGGATGCTGATGCTCTATCAGATGTGGAAGCCATTATCTCACAAACCCAAAGCGGCCGGGACACAATCAGCTCTTTGGGGAGAGCAGGTCACCGGTTTCAGGCCCAGTTATCAGATGCCAATCCTATTTCCCGGCTTCTGAAAAGCCGAGCACCTTCATTTTGGGGTTGTGTGAGCTCTTTAGAACGGTGGACCAATGAGCTGGCACACCGAGAAGATGCTGACACCAAAATCTGGGCAGCAGATTTAAATATATATTTAAATACATGTTTATATACGATTCACACACTCCAGTCAAATGAGGAGAACTCCTTTTTATTGTTGTCAGCAATGACTAAGTAGCAGGACCCATATTCCTTTGTTAGAATTTTAAAAAAATATGAACTTATGTGACAAATGGACACATTTAGAGCTTAAATTGTTGAACTGTTAACAGTAATTACCGACAAAGACCGTGTGCATTTTACCTTCCTGCAGTTTCAGTCGACATGCTGTCAAATAATATTTTTGTTTATTCATTTGTTGTACCACTTAACGCATCTACTTGCACACGTCTGCTAACAGCTACCACTTAAAAAAGTGATATTTGGTGGTGGAGTCGAGGAGAAGTTCCTTCCTCGAGTGTTTGACAGCAGCTCATGCCGCCAACGTTCAGGTTGCCTGTCGGACGCCTGAAGCTGATTCAGGAGCTCCAGTTCAGGCTGGACTCTGGAGCTGAAGTCAACAATAACCAGTGAACAGTATTAATTTGTAAGAATCCTGAAGGCTGTACAACAGAATCGCCATCGAGTTTTGTGTAACCTTGCTTGCAAATAGTATCCAGTTAAGAAAGCGGAGCAAGAAAAGGAAAGATTAAATCAGTTTTCACAGAAGGATTTGATTTATTGCAAAAAAGCTAACAGTCAAGCGACAATAGTACCCAATTACCATAATGAGGTTTCTTAACAGATTGCTGGATGTAGAAATAAAAATAAAATACTGTCTCAGGCCCTCTTTTTGTAAAGTAGAAAAAAATATTTTGCTCTCTTTATAAATTATATTTATAACTGGTGTTGTGCTCGTGCAGCTATGAACCAGACCACCTTGAAAATGATTTTTCAAAGGATGTGAGATGCCAGCATTGTGAAATTCTCACACTTAAGTTCACAACACAGAGGGGACCAGTTGGGGAGGAAAAAGAAATGCCATAGAAGGAAAAAAACAGTTTGGTGGACAATAAAAATGATTTAGAAAAACGGGAGTAATACTTTCAGACCCAGGGGTTTGGCCTGGGTGCTGAGAGCATGAAGGTGTGAGATACGGTCATTAAAATAGCACCTCATTACGGATTGAAAATATCATTTCTGCTGTTTTTTTAAAATATTATTTATTAAATAACCTGCACAGATATCGGTCCTGTGCGTCCCTGCATGGAATCTGCTACATTAACGTGATATCAAATACTTGATGTTCAAAGCCACGACTGACAGAGCTGGGCGGCGATGGAGACAGTGCAGGTCAGGGGGTTGACTGCAAACTTGAATCCCTTCTATTGATGTTCATGTCCCTTCAGTTCGTGGTGGGGATGAATTTAACCTCAGCAGTGAAAATCTTGAGCTGTTCTTTTTCCCAAAGAACTTTCTGAAGGGGTATTTTCACGATCGCACGGCAATCCCCCGGTATCCGAACCGCCTGCGGCCGAATTTTTGCTCTTGGAAATGAAAACCTACACGTGTCAGCATCCGGATGGAAAATTTTGCTCTAACAAATGTTTTCTGAAGTTTATTTGTAGTGAAAAAAGAAAAACTTTTTCTGAAAAATTTCGATATCTGACCCGTTTTCAGGGACGAATTAGATTCGGATACTGAGAGACTGGCGTGGCAGATATTGCCATAACATTTTGATATTATTATGACTGGAGAAGAAAACCTTTTAACAAAACATCTCATTTCGAAATGAAACAAACAGACCACGTGCCCTGGTCTCGGGTGAACGCACCTTGTTTCAGGAACGGAAAATCCTTTTTCCCCTTTTAAGACAGTGGGAAACAAGCACTCGCTATCCGAAAAAGTCAGGGACAAATTAGATTCGGGGGATTACCATACGGTCCCTTTTAATCCTTTTATATCCAAAATCACAACACACTCCTGGGTGGTAGTTAAACCCGCAAGCGACACAGAATGAAACGCTCGGTCGGGAAGGGACTGTTGAACTGAAGCCGACAGAGACGCCTGCTGCAGAAGTCGTCTTGAGTTATTAAAGCTGGAACAGGTGAGATGAGCGAGCGACGGCGACACGCTGCAGCCTTCGGCAATCATTTGAAAATCGGTTCCACCCGTGCGCGAGTCCCGGATACCGCGGTAAAAACAGGGAGCGATACAGGGTGTCACAGAGAACTTTTTTGAAAGGGTTGAAAAGAAAATTCAATTCACAACTCGCAACCTTCAGCAACCTCTGAGCAGGTTCCTCCTTTGGACGGCTCGCTGGAGGACAGTCGCGCTCTTACTGGTGTTGTGGCTCGAATAACAGATGCACGGTGCAAAGTAATTAGATTTTTTCCATCTCTGATCTGACACGGGCTCGTCTTTCACGTTGCGGGGAATGCTGCTCGGAAGCACGAGCGTAACATGATCTCAAGTCTTTTTCTGGTGCAGAAAATAACAGATATAATTATTTGCAAATGGGGTTACAAGCAGACGGCTCTCCTGTGTGCAGGCCGGCGAGAGGCTGAAGGAAGAGCAGCCGAGGGGGCTGTCATTTCAGTTTCTCTCTGTGAATTGCCCGGGCCGACGGGGACCGGGCGCAGGGAATGCTTTGTTTCCTCATTCCAGTAGCTGAAAATTGCTCAGGGCCACTGGTGGCTGCCTCTGGGCCTTCCTGGGGGGTTGAACAAGGATCCCAGGACACTTTTGACATTTGAAAGGTGCACTTTTTTGTCTTAACTAGCATCTTAATAACGCCAGGTTAAAACCAGACATCGGCTTTGACGTCATTTAGCGTTCGACATCAGATAGAGTTGCGAATTTTCATTGCATTTGGATCTCATTTCAGGCCATTGGAAGAACTTTCATGAAACGTCGAACAGCAGGAACAGCAAACATACTGCAGCGTTTTGTAAGGCTTTTCTGTACAGCCGTCATCAGCGACCGCAACGACGACGAAGACCCAGAGTGCACGAGGGCTCTAGTCTGTCAAAAGACCAACTAAAGAGATGACAACCCGCTGCAGGCTGGCCACACACCCAGCCGACCTGAAACACACGTGTTTGGACTGTTTGCATTCCCAAACCCACGCAGACACAGGAAGAACGTGCAAACTCCACACGGACTGAGCTGGATTCAAACCCGTGTCCAAACGGCCCAGGTGCCGTGAACCTCCGGGAAAGAAGACGGCGAAAGAGGTCATTCTGGGTTACTCTGGGCCACTCTGGTCGACCACTGTATGCGCGTCAGAATTAAAATGCCTGAATAAAGTGACAGTTCCCAGTTTAGTGCATAGCCTTAGAATATAATAAAGAGAAGAATAGAGGGGCTGTGTTTGTTTGGAGACCGGAATCAGATAAAAAATGAATCGGCGAATAAATAAGTGTCCGGTGGAGTGTTTGCACGGCAGTGTGTGTCAGGTAGATCGGCGGAGGAGAATGAGTGTCTGCGATAGTTTGCATTCAGAGTCCGTGACTGACAGCCTGTGGCCCGGAATCTTCCAAGACAGCAGGACACAGAAGAAAACAGCTGGGATTTGTGGGAGTTAGAGGCCATCTTGAAAACCCTCTGGCGCTGAAGAAGGCTTCTGCGGTGCATGTGTGCACTTTATGTATAACCGGAATTAGACTTCGCAGGTGATCGACTGCAAAGACGGAACCCCGACAATCGTATTAATGAAGCAGCAGATCAACTCGGCGTCCTTTCGTGGCAGAAGAAACGGAACAGGTGAAGAGAATGCGATGCAAGAGAAACGTCGAGAAGATTCACCAAGGGTCATGGAAGCCAAAAAAACTGTAACTCCATCTCTATCTGATGTCATAGTTAATAACTGAATTGTTTCTACATTGCTTTTCAGAACGAGTTCGACGTACCTCCACGGCTGGCTTAGTGACCTTCATCTGCGGTGCAGTCCGCACAGATCAAACTCAGAAATGTAATTTAACCGTAATAGTTCCCCGATGGCGCTGTATACCGCACTATGTTCTAAAGTAACACATTTATAACGTAATATAACACGTAGTAAAATGGAGTCAGGGCTGTAATTGCAACTCACAGACAATACAGTGAATCATGACATGTAAAAAGCGTTCAAAACGCTGCTACTAGGGGTGCATGTTATATTTATGATTTTCTGCTTTGGGTGGATGGATGGATGGATGGAGGGAAGAAAGTTTAGTGATATATGTCAAAGGGAAATGGACACAGTTTCAGCAGCATACAGTGACCCTAAACATACACATGACATCTACACATCCAAACAGTGACAAAAACGAGGAATAAATAGTTAGTTGGTGACAGAGTGAATAAACAGGCAAAAGAACGGAGGAACAGGGTGAAGGTGGTGTAAGGTGTGGGGGGTGGGTGGGCTCGCTGCTCTGGCAGTGTGAGGACGTCTCCTGGAAGTTGTTCTTCGCCGCCGTGCTCCCGTGATCCCACCACCAGACCGGCCCGCTGTTGAAGGTGCTTCTGTGTTTAACCACACAGAGGGTGTGAATCATTGCTCACGATGGGCTCAAATTTATTCCATTTCCATTTCTGAGACATCCAAGTCAGGTTTTTAAAATTTATTTTGCATCTCTTGTTTTTGATGTTTTGTGTCAGCAAAGTTACTGAGTAATGAAATAACTGTATACACATATAACTGTCTATTGAAATTCCCCACCTGTTTAGCTAAAACAGTACCTGTCAGGTCCTCACAGAACGGGAATGATGTGGTTAATGGAGTTCTGATCCGTAATCCTGACATCAGCCAAGCAACAGCTGCATGATGTGTTTATAAAATTTACTCCAAACTTTCTTGCCTCTCATGACCCGTTTTACCGTGTTGCTGTCTGTTTTTGTCCTTGTCTAAAGCTTTCGAGTTGTGGTGGGGCAACCGGGAGACTGTATGCAGAAAGCAGACGCTATGAACTGGACCTCCTCTCACAAGCAGTTGGTTGTTCTGTGCCGTGTCCAGTGGTCCACTGTATGCGTGAGACCAGGTGACCAAAAGATTAACTTCATCAGCTGCGGGCGTTTGCAGGAAAACCAGCTCACAAGTTTGGTTTGACCCAGAACCTCTATCTCAAGAGGGCAACAGAGATTTGATGGAGAAGTCCTCTGAAGGCTTGGCTTTCCTTGGGGTCATAGTTCTGTGGTCTCCTCAGCGATCTCTGCTCTGCAAATTCGCACACAGTCCTCTGATAACTGGTTCCATCCATAAGGCCGCAGTTGGTAAAATAACGTGTTTGTTTTCCAAGAGCATCAACGTCTGCCCGCGACTGGGAAACTCGCTTCTTCGGTGCCGGAATTTAACAATGTCTTTGTTTCTCTGTCCTCCGACAACAGTGACTGAGGGCAGGAGGACAAGAAGCGAGAGGAGAAGAAAGACGTACAGTGGCCAAACTCTGTGGAAACACAAACAAAAGCATCCAAACCGCGAAAAGATGCGTTTTGTCAAGATTTCGTCTCGTTTTGCTGTCGGCGATTTTTCCTCGGTCACGCTGTTTGTGAAAGCGAATTGTAGATACAAGTTTTAAAAATGATTAAAGCCGCTAACAGACATATAAGCAGGCAGGTGATTTTATTACTCTAAAGAATGGCTTTGTAAAGAAATAAATGCAGGAATTTAAAAAAAAGTAAAAGAAATCCAGGGCATAAACACAAGCATACAATAAAATATCGAGAGGATTTCGAAAGTCCGGTAATAGTGTTTCATTATTTATTTACCTGAGACGTTTATTAAAAAAGGAGATGAAAAACAAAAAACAAACCATTGTGGCATTTGCTTGTAAACTAAAATTATTTACAGGCAGCCATTTTTCGCAACCCCGCAGCACTACCTGTCTGAGGTTACCAGGACGGAAGTGGTACTTCAGCCAGGGTTCTTCTGCCTGTCAGCCGCTGGCCCGACACGAGGGCTCAGCTCGTAAACATTATTAATATTAAACATATTAAAACATTATTGCAATAAAACATTCGTGCATTAACACCGAATGTTTGTGAAATGTTTCGGAGAGGTACCACCTACCGTTCCGCTGCTGTGCAAAAAAACCGATTTCTTTCATTAATGGGAGGTTGTCCTTTTCAGAGGGTTTTCGTGAACTGCAGGTCAACTTTAAGATACGTGGGACGGGCACAAAAGTGCAAATTTATTTCGAACAACTGTATGTTCAGGAAGACCATAATTTCAGATATACATCATTCCGCTAATATATTTAGAGTCAAATGCTTTTCTTCCCGTCGCCAGGTAAACAACGCCGCCGCCTCGCCAGCCTTTGTTAGAGACGTGTTTCATAAGCCGTTGCTCATGATAATGGTGTGTGGGTGACGGAATGGGAAATTGAAACAATGGGGGGCATATTGTTTCTCACTCGCACGGAAGGACAAAACGCATTTGCTGTTAAAACGTTGCTGGGGAGAGTTACGCTGACGCACCAAACGCTTCTTGTGGGACAGAAAGCGAATCGATTTCTCCAAAAATTACAGGCATATTTTATTGCCGAAAATCCCTTTTTCAGCTCATGTGGAGCAAAGCTTGGCGAGTAACTTCCATATATTTCATAAGGCCTCTTTGTCTAATATTACCCTTCTAGTTTCAATATGTCCGCTGAAGGTACGTTTTCCCCACCATCCGGAAAACTTCTGCTCGTGTAGGAGCTGTCAAGGCTGCTCAGCGCCGTTGCAGCATTTTGCTTCAGCACCATGACAAGTTGTATCAAAAGTTCTAAATTGTAGTTAATAAAAGTCTACTGATTCAAAAGACAAGGAAAAAAACAACAGCTGTGAAGCTTACATCTCCATTAAGCAGAATATGTTTATTTCCTCATGAAATGGAGTCACTTGTCACAGTCTCTGGAACAGGACTAACCACCAGAGGCCCTTCCTCAGAGCCAGAGAGAAGATTCCGGCACACCTGTTGTCACTTGCTTGATAAAACAATAAATCAATCATTCAATTATACAAGTCTTTAAACAAGAGGGACCTGGTGCTGACCTGGAGTTTCTGTTTCCCTGAGATGGTTGTGCCTGTATCTTCAACTTTCCATAGCTTCTCAAGTCTTTGGACCCTGAACTTTCCATGTCTTTGCAGCAAATGAACCTTTGCTTGTAGCTAAAACTATGCACTTGAGTCCATAGCATTACTTTGGCAGAGAAAAAAGCTAAACCTTCCCTGCTTGTTTTTTAGTGAAAGTTTTAAGATATTTGAGCTGTTTTATTTCTTTAGTTTTACATTTGATCTGTATTATTCCATTTTTCCTACTACACTTTGTTTTCAGTTTGATAAGTGTTGTATGGTCTCATCTAAACAGCTATGCACAGCTGAAAATCCTCATAAGATGTATAACTAGAGGAATCTATTTGTGATGCTGATACTGCAGACTGAATAATGCTGGAATCCTCTCTTCCAGGGTCTGTGTCAGGCAGTTTTGTGACACAAAGCGGAGAGAGAAAATCTTTCGTATGGTGTGTGATGGGCATTGATGTCCGTGAGGCCTTTGTTGGGTTTGGCTGTTTTCTTGCTTTTGCCCATCGTCATTGACCAACCACCTCTGGTCTCCTTTCCGGTCTGTGGACCGGGGAGTGGCATTGGTGGCGTGGATCGACACAAACCGTAAGCTTTCGATCTCCGTGAGACCATCTTAAACCGGTTACAGAGCGGTCTCCACCTTAGTGCCATACTTCATACCTCCATACTAACCTTGGGCTTTCTAACATCTACAGCATCTCAGGCCTTCGACTGGACTAGTTACTGGTGGGAGTAGAAGATTGTCCCAGTTACTGTCTTGCTCAGAATTTCATGGACAAGCAGACTGGTTTCCTTCTTTGTGTAAAGAATTTTAGTCTGTAGCAGCTGAATAGAAAATATTTGAATACTGCGGCTGCCACTGCGTTCTCTCAAAAGTGTTATCCCCAAAAAGTGGGTTTTTACAGTATTAGAATTATTTTTGCATTTGCTCGAAGGGCTGTAGAAACGCACAGGTGTCTAACAATCCCACAGATCACTATTTTGCCTGTAGCCTGGAACGTAGAATGACTGCACCTCTTCATTTTGCTGGTTTTTTCCTCCTGCGCAGCAGCTGAAACTCACTGATTTTTTTTTTTTTTTTTTTTTTACAGTTAAGTGTGTCAACTGACACCACCGTATTTTCATTATTATAAATAAAAGCGACTCTGGGGGGAATGTGCTTCGCTCTTCAGGTTTCTAAAGCCAGGTCTGAAATGTAAGACAGCTTTGAACCGTGTTGTGTTCCTCTCCTCACAGTGTCCTGGTACAACAAAGCAAGCATTGTTTGCATGGTTTCAGCGTTATTTGAATAAGTTTCGCAAAGAAACAAGACTTTAAACAAACGAGAACGTGATAAATATGACCGGCATGTGGATCCGCTGACTACCGGTACAGTTGCTGTCTGTCAAGAGAACAGGACTAAAGTTAGTACACAATTTCATCCATCCATATATCCAACATCCAATGCTGGGTCACTGTAGGCCAAAGTCTTCCCCAGAAGCACAGGGAAAGGAACCACAGTCTATCGCTAAGCAATAACACACACTTTCTCTCTCACGCACACACCGAGGGCATTTTTGAGCCCCTAGTTCAGCTCAACCTCATGTGGGGACCCCTCGAGTACTAAGAGGAAAATCACACACGAGGACAGAGAACATGCAAGCGGGATAGACTGATTCAAACCCGTCCCCAAACTCGCAGCCCAGGATCTGTGTGGCTGCTCCTCTTTGCCTGCGTACTGTTGAAAACCGGTGTTAGACGGTTTCTGCTCTACTGCATTAACAGAATGCTACTAAGCTGGACCTGGTGAGGGCATCACCACACCGTTCCTGCCACCCGTTTCCTCCTCTTATTTCCATTGCAAATAATTTGGTTGCCTAGATGTTTTTTTTATGTAAAGTGATTATACAGCTTACAGCTGCACTCTGCTGTTCCGTGCTGCTGGAAATGTTTTCTTGCAGCATTTTAGATTTAGTATTATAGACTGCACAAGTGTACAAGTGCAAAGGCTCTGTGGTTAAGTGAACCGGTAACCTTTGTGCCTCGCATGTAACCTGTTAACTACGCCTGTGCCCCATCCTTCGCCCCCTTTGCCAGCTTCTGTTTGCAACCAGCTGGAATACAAATTGCTTTTGGTCCAGCACCTGCTCTGTCTGAGCGCTGCCCTTTCCAGCACTTCCATGACCTTGGAGGGCCGCGCACGTGGAGTGGATCGAGGCACCGTCGTCCCTGCGTCTCCATCTGTCATCTTCAGATAGATCACGCTCACCTGCTGGTGATTCCAAATTACAGGCCTTTCTTCTCACCAGCAACCGCAGCTGTTTATTCTGAGGAAATAAGGCGCTTTCGCCCCGAGACCGGGGCACGCAGCCTGTTAATTTCGTCTTGCAATGAGAGGTTTCGTCCTGCAGAAATGTTTTCTTCTTCAGTCATGATAATCTTAAAATGTTAAAACAATATTTGTTGGGTAATGAAAGTTTGCCTCCCTCAGCCCAGGCGGCCTTTAGATATCCTGCACTGTACACTAATTTTATTGTAAGAATGATGAAGAAACTGAAAAGGGAACTACAGTCATTCCAAACCTTATTCATCCCAAAAACGTGTCGGATATCGGAAGGTTTAGATGCCGAGTGTCTGTTTCCTGTTATTATAAATGAGGAAAATAAATAAACGGTGGAAAACACCAGTTATATTACTATGATGCCCTGAGCTGAACAGGATAAACACGGTAAACACCAGGTACCTCATTGGAAAAGACTCAGTGTGGTCATGAATGTGGTGTTTATACCACGGTGCCGTGTGTACAGCACAGCACATCTCACGTGAGTCACTGCGTTTCACATGGGAGGTGAGGGGTCTTGCGATGTGTTGACTAAAGGGTATAATGATGTGTGTCATAGTGACCCCCCCCGTCACCTCTTGGTTAGGGTTAAAGTTTATTTTAAAAAGTGAAATGCATAGTAAATGTTGTGGAAGTGGGCAAACATGTTGAGGCAAAGCAAAACAGGTGGAAACAGCTGGTAACACCTGTGCAGCATCTCGCTTTGAATAAATTCCTGACAATTGAGTTTATTACATAATAAATACAGTATCATTTTATTACACTGCACTGTACTCTATTTATAGATTTTTTTAATTTGATTTTTTATTCATGCTTTGACTTTTTTATTCGAAATAAAATTTGTTATAGCAATACTTTCCATTCAGATACTGATATATAGATATTAATTTTACAGAGCCATTATCGGGAAAGTTTGGATATAGAGGGTTTGAATACCAAAGAATTGCTGCATGCAATATGTAACTTTTATGAAGTGGACCTGCTGTGGTTTAGCAGCATCATATCCTGTTTCTTTAGTTTTTTGCAGTAACAAAACAATAAACCACACAAAATATACATTTAGGGCAAATTGTTTGAAATAAAACATTTATTTTACGCCGTACAGTTTCCCTCTTGGCTGTAGCTTGGTTTCTGTCAGCTTCTTTACGCGTATTTTTTTCTCTCTATTTGGGTAATATTGGATATTTGGGGGAGATTAAGAACGGCACGAATTCAGGCAGCTTATTTAAAGCCTATTAAAATGTCAGGTGTGAACAATGCAAAGTGTCTTATACCTGCAGTTACACGTGTGCAGGGCCTTTCAGCAGACGTCTCCTTGCGGCAGTATCTTTAACTTTTAGTAAAAACCTCACAAATTGTAAAGCTCCGTTCTGCTTCCTCACTGTTCCACTTTACATCATGTATGTCGATGAGTTAGACATCACATCACTTTTTGTTACACAGCCTTAAATTAATCCATATGCCGCTGGTCTTCGCCACGTTGTTTTCGGGTCCAGTATTGACCTTAATAGAGAAAGTAAAACTGCGTTACGCATTTTATTCATTTTGAAACTCTGACGCTCATTTTTGACCTTCAACCTACTTCAATAACGTAATGCCAAGTACACAGATTTTTCTCAGCCATTTCACTGAGACTGTGCAGGACGGGGTCCGTTTCGCGTTTCTCAGACAGGTGTGGTTTCTGACAGGGTTTTTACTCCCACATCCTGATGTGAACCAGGCGGTGACTGTGTGTAAGTTGTTTTATGCTGACGTGCAAATGCTATAATGCCATATCTTTTTCTTTGCAAAACTGAAGAAATTGTCACGGAAGCATGAGCTGTGGTCACAGATCTCTTAGGGATCCTAAATAGTAATCCTTCTTCGACCAAACGTTTCAGAGTCAATAACGGTATCTGTAGAGCTGTACGCAGACATTCGGGTTAGTGGGTGAAAGGCAGGAGTATGATTGACTATGAAAACCTCAGTGTATCAGACATACATCTCTCCACCCTCCCGTCCCCTCTGCTGTTCTCCACTCTGCTCAGGTTTCATGAGGTGTCTGTGTCACGTTCTGGATCAGAGCCCCTGGCCCAGGTGGCAGCTGAACTTGGTCTTCTTCCCATGACAGCTGGAGGACCCACTCCTGTTGCCTGGGGCTTTGCGGGCTTGGCGTGCCATTCTGGCAGTTGTACCACCCACCCCCTTCTTTGTCTCCTGAAGCGGCCCCCCAGCCTGCCGTTTCCTGTGCCAGCCCTGTTGGAGCTGTCCCCAGTGCTTCCACACAGAGCTTCACTTGAGATCCTGCAGAAGAGGCTCTTTGCTTCAGCTTCCCAGTCTTCCCTCCCAGTCGGTCAGGATCTGTCAGCAGCCTAGCTCTGTGCTTCAGAAGACCACAGCTAAAGCAAACTCTCGTGCGCCGGTCAAAACCCAGTGTTTCAAAATGCTGCTATTACCTCAGTTGTCAGCAGATGTCGTTCTCCTGTGGGACATTACATAGGTGCACGCAGCTATTTACGAAACTCCTCACGGTTATTCCCCCCACATTTCTCCCGCACGCACTGGATATATGGGGGAATGCGACAACACGCCTTTTTGGAGAGTTTCAAAACAACATGACTTGTCCTAAGCAGGGTCAGGATGGTCCAGAGCCCACTCGGCAAGGGCATTAGGTAAGGCTGGGTACATCCTGGGCAGAAATCCAGTGGCCACACAGACTAACAAACTCAGACGCTAAGAGCAATTTAGAGATGCCAGTAGATATGAAACATGCTTTTGGATTGTGGGAGAAAACCGATGCATCTAGAGAACATTGAGACTCAAAACAGGGCTTGAGCCTATAATCCAAGTACCATGTGGCACCCGTGCCCCCTGCTGTGCCGCTATGCCACCTTTGGGACAGCTGTAGATGACCAAACTTGGCTACACAGCAGTGCATGTGGAGCGGCTCTGATCTCTGCCGCAACCCCCTCACTTTACGTAGGATCACAGAGAGAAAAATACCACAAAGATGCAACAGACCTTCCCAAGCGGATAAGCTTTTAGCTGAACACTTGGGCCACCGAACATACGTTTTCTGTCCCATAGTGCGCCGCAGGCATCTCTTTCCAGGAATAGCTGACCTAGGATGCGTTATCTTTCAGAGGGAGCTGGTGGAGATAAGACCGGTTTATAGACGTGAGCTCATGCCGTCTCACAGCTCACCTGCTGTGACTGTTGACAAATGTGCTGATTGAAAACAGCTTTATTTTGGGGGCAGAACAGGCACTTCGATTGTCTCCCCTCTCCATCTCAATATGCCGCTGGTCTCCAGGGCCCCATATTTCATCTCCTCTCCCGTGAGTTCCGAGACGCCCTTTCGTCAATAGCAGTCGTGTGGCTTCCCAGCAGAAAGCAAAACGTGCACCACGGTTGCATGGGATTTATGGGAAGTTTTGCACAAAATGCTTGACGGTCAAGATGCCTACAAACCGAGTCGCTTTCAAGATGCATTTTGCCACTAAATCACCGGTTCACATCTTAACGGTCTTTAGGTGGAGATGCACCTGTAACGGGTCACCGACGTGGGGGAACTTCTCACACATCTTATATATTCGATCCTTCGCTTCTTCCATGCTTTCCAAAGAAAGGGTACAAAGCAGCGTAGCACTGCTGAGGTCACTGCTAAACAGTGGATTTCTCCTGGAAGCACAAGGAAGCAACCTATGCTACAAACCAGCTCTTTTGTGAAAATGTTGCGGTTTCATTCTTCCCGTTTCACTGCCGTGCTCTATAAAATGTTTTTTCCAGCTGTCACCAGCGTGCACGAACACCGTCATCCCCTGTTATTCTGCGTATCTTCTGCTTTTGAAAGGGAAGGAGAACCCCCTGCATCTATGTCTAGAATATTCAAGCGCAAGATAAGTATGGGGAGGGGGTTGGGGGGGTCATTACAGATATCTTTTTGGTTCTAATTGGCACAAACCCATTAGACAACACACTCTGCGCCGCTGACAGTCAGAATTAAATTTTAATTGGAACTTCTTAGTTAAATAGGTGAACTTTGAGGGAGAGGAGCTGAAAGGGGGCAGCAGAGGCCTGCTGTGTGTTTGAAGCTCACCTTCCTCTGCCTTACATGTTGCTCTGGCATCTGTGTCGCTATCATTTGAGCACATGTGTTCCGGGGGGGCGACAGGGCAGGACCCCCTGCAGCACCCCGCGTGTTATTCGCTCCAAGCCGGGAGAGACTGCTGCTTTCTGCCTGTCTCCCCTGCTGGAGTCGGGTTCTTGTTTCAGTCTAAGTAATATAAATTCCTCTCCCTCTCAAGCTTTCTGGAAAGATGCTCCGAATTCGGGGAAATCAAGAAGAAAATATTACATCTCGTAATCAGTGGAACAAGAAAGATTTTTTTTTTAAACTGCCTGAATAGCAGCTACACACACGCCGATGTGTCGTGATTTCGTCCGTTTTTCGCTTCGGATTTTTTTGCCGCCTGTTTTACTCTGAATGTGAGTAACTTGGAAATGGAAGAAAAGTCTGATGGTATTATAATGTTTGTAGAAAAGGTACCATGGTGAACTTCTCCTCCAGGGCAGGGCTGGAAGCCAGGAAGCCCAGACAGAGCTGGATGTGAACATGATCTGCTTTCATAACACTTACTGGTGTGTTTATTCATATGTCATGACAGAGTTTGACTCACATGCTGCAGTTTTTCCTACGGTACGCAGTTTATTACACGTACAAACTACGTTTTACGTCGTCCGCATTTTCCCGTCATCTTAATCTTGGGAATTGTGTCTGAAAAATTCCCTGTTACACCATATATCTCGTGTAGATATCTGACGGCTCGCACCTCTGAGGTGTGTGTTGTGTGCGTGTGTGTGTGTGTGTGTGTGTGTGTGTGAGTGATGGGTAACACCTGGTGAAATTCTGCATAAACAATAGCAAAGTCCTTCAGTCCTCTTCACTGAGACTTGGAAGAGCTTAGAAAGTAACTAACTAAGTAAATAACTTAGAAAAGACCCCCCTGGTCAAAGCCGACTCAAGCATCAATAAAAGACGACAAAATGAACTGTCCAAAAACTGTCCACGTTGTCCAAGCTGCTTATGAAAGTAGAATAGATGGATATTTCTCTGATGCGAATACGGCGCAGGCTGTAATATCGACCCGTTCAGCCCGCGATACAGCGGGTTTACAGCTCAGCTCGGTTACCGACTGACTTCCACTCCCAGCTGTGTTTGTGAGCTGAAGGACCGGCGTTCCGATTCCCACCGTTACCTTTCTTCAGGTAGAAAGTGCCTGTGATGAAAAATACCCTGTTAAACTATTTAATCGTAACTGGCCGCGTCGGGAAACAACACAGGTCGAAGATCTGGCCTACTGTGCCTGTACTGCGGTATAACGTGGGACGGGGGGTGATGGCACCGAACCTCTTACATGCAGTTCGGGGTCCTCACTAAAGATTCAGATAATTATGAAACGGCCGATATTCCAAAACCCCCAAGACTCTGAGAGCCTTGTATCTTGTCACAGCCCATTAGCCGTTGTACATGTCAGAACATTTCTGGTCATTCCCCAACCACACGTGAAAGTCACAAAGCTGTGATTATAAATCATTTATTTATAAGCCCCACTATGCTATTTTAATACAACGTGTAATGCAAGTTTCTGAAGAAATGATAAAAAATATGTTTTTTCATCACTGTGAGAAATTACACTGAAACCTGCTTGTCGCAGCAAAGCTGCTTATAATTGTAAAGATTTTTGCAGAGATTTATTTACCTCTATAAACATATTGTTATTTACCCACTCGGGTTTATTTACAGCCTTGAAACCTGTTTTTGGACGATGGGGTTGGGGTGCAAAACCTGCGAAATCCACCCAGACTGAGATGGATTGAAACCCACATCAGAAGCTGAGGGGCACCAGCAGCACCCACTGCGCTGCCCATTTCCTTCATTGCTGCCGTGACAAAGCAGGAATAAACAACAAAAAAATATCTAATAATTCTTCCCACATCACAAGACACCTTCGCATTCGGCCGACGTGAAGCATCGGGTCTCAGGCGGCCGTGCAGAACGCACGTCGTGTGTATGACAGGCAGCACCTTCATCCCCTCCAGTGGCTGGTCCAGCATTTTTACCGTCTCGGGGGTGTTTTGTACGTAAATACCGAACGCAACAAACCTGCAAACTGCCGCCCAGACCGAGCCAAGCGGAGGCATCTGCTTCTGCTGGAACACTGACTCCGAGGGGCTCGAAGCAGCACCTCCTCCCCAGGCCGGGGAGCCCGAACCAGGACTTGGAGGCAGACAAGAGGCGACAGAAGGAGAATGAGATTTATTCACTTTGCGCACTGGGGAGACACAAACGTCAGACTAGATTCATTGCGATTTGATTTGTGCCGCGATCGCTGAGGGATCCCAGTCGCAGCCGTGCGACACAACATAAACCGCCACGCCGCTCGCTTTTCAACAACACACCGCTTCCGCCCCATCGCCCCCTCCTCACACGTGTCCCAGTCCCTCCCAGTCATCGGGTCCATTTTGCTGGGACCGTTAGGATCTATGAAACAGTCCAAAAAAAAGGTGTGGGGTCGATGGCAGTCTGTGGAGGGGGGCGACTGTTCCCCGCCCGGTCCTGTAGTCACTGTGTTTCTGCACAGCATCGCTAGCGTTTATCTCCAGCTCTTTCGTGTGAAATTTTCCACCTAAAGGGCCCCCGATTTTCCCTGCGCCGGATCACACGTCAGAATCGGTTGTGGGAAGACAGAAGTGATGAAGAACGAGTGGCAAACATGAGACTAAAGGACGCTTTGGAAAGAAGGACACTTGGAAAATAAGCAGTGTCTCATTATTGCAGTGTTTTAAAGCTCACGTGAGCAGGGAGCGTGAGGTCGGGGGGCATGTCCCCCCCCCCCCGGCGCCGCGCTGGATGAAAGCTTCTCCTCGATTGACACCATCCCGCTCCGGTCCCACGCGGCCGCTCTAGACCCCCGGCTTCCCGCCTCCGTGTCGCCAGGGGTCTGGGAGGATGTGTATGGGTGGGGCTGGCATGTTTTGGCAGAAACCATCTGATTTTTACCCCCCCACGAATAAATCAGAGCCACCGGCCTCCTGTGCCCCGCCTCTAGCCCCTCTGCTGCCGTGACCGTTGTAGCCACAGCAGATGAAAGGTGAACACAAGCTGGCTTCAGTAAACTGCTGTTGCTGTGCCACAGTCATGGCTTCTGTCCCCTCTTGCCATGAGCAAAGACGGCCAGACAGGGGACACAGATTAGACTGTGTGTAGATATTTTCCGTTCATCCATCACGGTTAAACGCTGGTTGGGGTCGCGCCAGATGGGGTGAAACCACACCCTGGGCGGGATGGCGGTCTGTCACCAGAGAGCTACAGACATGCAGCCACACATGTCAACACACTAACCTGGAACACGTGTTTGGGGTGTGGGAGGAAACAGGAGCGCCTGGAGGGAACCCACACAGGCACAGGGACATGATGATGATGATGATGATGATGATGACGGTGATGGTTATTGTTCCATCCGTCCCTCTGTTTTGCTAACTGCTTATCCTGAGTAGGGTTGGTGGTCTGGAGCTGGTTCTTGAATGGGATGCCAGTGCATTGCAGGGTGGTCACACACCCCCATTCACACACTACAGGCAGTTTAGAGTGATCAGTTAACTTGAAGCATGTGTCTTTGGACTGTGGGAGGAAAGCAGAGTACCTAAAACAAACCCTCGCAGACACAGGTAAACCATGCAAACTCCACACTGACTGAGTCGGATTCAAACTCACACCTACCAGTTCAGGAGCTGTGAGACAACAGGCAGTGTTGCTCTCTCTCTCTCTCTCTCTCTCTCTCGCTCTCTCTGTTGTTCTTCTTCTGGCTGTTAGTTGTTCTTGTTATGGTTGTTGCTCTCATGGTTATTGTGGTTGTTGTTGTTGTTGTGGTTGTTGATTTTGATGTTCTTGTTGATGTGGTTGTTAATGTTGATGTTGTGGTTGTTGATGTGGTTGTTGATGTGGTTGTTGATGTTGATGTTCTTGTTGATGTGGTTGTTAATGTTGATGTTGTGGTTGTTGTTGTGGTTGTCGATGTTGATGTGGTTGTTGTTGTGGTTGTGGTTGTCGATGTTGATGTGGTTGTTGTTGTGGTTGTTGATGTTGATGTGGTTGTTGTTGTGGTTGTTGACGTTGATGTTATGGTTGTTGAGGATGTTGATGTCGATGTTGTTGTGGGTGATGTTGATTTTCTGGTTGTTCTGCTTGTTGATCTTGTAGTTGTTGATGTTGTGACTGTTGTTGTGGTTGTTGTCCTGCAGGACAGCCATCGTGCATTTATAACATTGCAGCTGTGCTGTTCCGTGCGCCGCCTCTCGCCCTCTCAGCTCGCCGGGCCTCTCGGTCTTCCCTCCATCTTACGCCATCGCTCCTTCAGCCACGCCGTCCCGCTGTTCAGTGTCGTCTGTGTATTTGGTGTTGCAGTAAAACCCAGGCCAAGGACGCCTCCTGGCTGAGGAGGAGAACTTCCATCTCAGCCTCTTTTCACTGCCTTTCTTCAGTGATTCAGGTGTCTTCCTCTGTATTTCATGGACGGGTATAATACAATAACAAAGGGATTGAGAAGATCTTCAATAGGAGTTCATTACTGTCAACCCCGTGTTTGTATTTATGTTTTTTCCTAATGAATAAGATGTATTGTTACAGTGACCCTGTTCACTGCTGTTGATGCTCCACTTTCTAGGAACAAAACCAGGGTATTTAACTGTACATTAACTTATGTCTAGTCATTAAATCACTTTTTATCGCCTCCATAAAATATGTCTCCCAATATGCATGTTTAATATTTCATTTTAGTATGCATATATGGATCACATCAGATGCACATTTTTTTCTTAAAAATTCTGCTTTTTTATTTTGCTTTATTCGCATAGTGTGGCAGGGAGTCGTCTCATGAGATTACATCTCATTTGCCAAATGCCTTGTAAACATATTCCCTTATAATTTATTTTGAAGGATGAAAAATGATTGTGTTTCCCCGAATAAATCTATTTCGACTAATTAAGAGCAATTTCAAAATAGCACAGCAGCGAACTGCTCCACCACTGCAGGCACCTTCAGCTGGGTACCGCACTGACTGGGATTAAGATGGAGCCAAGTGCGTTTTGCGAGTTTAATGTGAATTTTTTCTGCAGGTAATTTCAAGTGGGCCGATTGTTCTCACCACCAACAGGTACACAAACTTATATGCGTGTTTTGCTCGGGTTTTTTGTGTTTGTTGTTCCAGTTGGTCCTTTGTAACCTTGAACTTAAAAATGATGGCCAACAGTTGAGTAAAACAATTCTGGGAAGATGTAAACCCAGGTAGAAGTCACAGTAAAAGCAAAATTGTTTTCTAATACTTTAAATACTCTGTATTGGGTACAGCAGCTGCTTTTGGGCATTAAAATTTTTAAAAAAAATCAAACTTTCACAGTAAATGCTTGACAAAGGAAGGTTTTTTTGCACAGATATTGATTAAAATGAGACTAACATCATCTGGACATTAGTAGGTGGTCCAGTGTGACTACATGGCTTCCCTGTCTCAACTGGGGTTCCACAGGGCTCAGTGCTGGAACCCTCACTGTTTTCCATCTGAACTGCCTGCTTTGGTTCTGTCATTCCATTTCATGGGTTCTCTGTAGGATTTGAACGTGTCTCACAGCACAAGCTATGCAGCTTCTGCTTAAGGTCATGGTGATGTAGCACTTCTGCTACTGTTGCTTCCTTCTATCTGGTCTTTCAACTTCTCCTTCAAGTTCTTCCATCTGACCCATAATACCACAACACAAATTTAGTCTGAAATGCAGTGCAATGTTGTTTTGCAATGTCCATCGGCCTCTCAGAACTGCTGAACACCATTCAACAAAATGTTTCACTTTTGAACCCACCTTTTCCCATAACTGTTCTGCAGACTCGTATCACATCCTTTGCTACCATCACCTTTGCACTTTTTGTTAGACTCAGTCCCCTAGGTGGCTGCTTGTATAAAGTGATATGTTGATAGCAGAACTTGACAAATCCTTGTAAATGCTGCTACAGTAGTAAGCAGAGTGTTAGGAGATGTTTGGTGAAAAAAGCCAAATGAGAGCAAGGGAGGCACAATGGGGGGTGGGGTGATGCTGGAGGAAAGACCTGAACTGGTGACAGAGATGGTTGACTGGGTGGTTGCTGAAAAACACCACCACCATCATCATCACCACCATGCAACAGCAGCCAGTAGCTATGTTATTTGTCCAAATAAAAATAACAATTTGCACCAGTTTTAAACAAATAAACATGACATGCAATGTGTTCCAACTGTGGGAGGAAAACAGAGCATCCAGAGGAATCCCCCACAGACATGGGTAGAACATACAAATTCCATACGGAGTCATGTGGATTTGACTCTTCTACACGCCGTGAGGCAGCAGCCGTCCTCACTGCACCACCCTGATGCTGAACACTTAACAGTCGATCCTGATATTGATCCCGAAACACTGATCACGCAAAACAGTTTTATTAAAAAAATAAAAGCTTAATAAACATGAAACAGGCAGATTTCAAGACAAACCAGTGATAAGTGTGTGTACCTGAGCAACCTGGAAACTACCTGTGTGGAAAGACCTGGGCAGCAGACCGAAAGCAAAAAAACATCCAAGCGCCCTACATCCCTGACAACGTCTCCAGAAGAGCTGGGAAAATCAGGCTGCCCTCTGAACCGAATGTCTCGAACTCACACCAAAACACGGGCTTCTTAAACTGTTTCATCATTTTTAACATTTCATAATCATTTTACCCTGTTGGGTGACGCATTATACAACCTTTCAGGAGAAAACCTAACCTCTCCGCCGCAGCAAACCATCATTATAATGTAAAGAAGCCGAACGCACAGGAGAGGATTTATCTGGTGCTCCTCGGCAGACTTTTCCTCCGCGGAGCAAATTGCCTCAGACTTCAGAATCGAAAAACACCTCGGATCAAGGCTGCGGCAACTTATTGCTTTCAAAGGTTTTTGTGTTTTTTAATTGACTGAACTGATTCGGTGCTCGCAAAAGTCTTGGACGGGTTTGTCACAGGCGTCAGCAGAGGAGGCGAACAGAGCCTTCTATTATTACTGTGGCTTTGTGCGAGATGTGTGAAAGGCCGGAGTTGTCTGACAGCCAATTAAGGCCGAGGGAGCCCTGGAGAAGCTGCCTGCGTGGGCACACTCCCGGCTGCGTTGTCACGCTCGCTGTAACGCGGCTGGGGGGATCCAGCAGCATCCCCAGCACGAATCGCTCTTTGACAAGACCTGGCTTATCGATAAAACTCAGCATCGACTGACATCCTCTCACAAAGCTTCCCCGTCCCTGAAACAGTGCAGAGAGGGTGTCGCAGGAGAGACGGTGGCTTTGGTCAAATGGGTCAGATCTTTCAGTAGGTGCACATCGCAGCACGCACAATACGGGCAGCGGGGGTGTTTTCCCCTGGAAGAAGAAAAGGGGAAAAAGGAAGCAGTTCTCATCTGGCAATGCAAAACCGTATGTCGTGGCGGTGCTCGCTGGAGGGCTTAGCCCTTCCCTTTGTTATTTCAGAAACAGAGGGAAAAAACGCGATCGAGGCCCGTATTGTTCTCCAGAACGCACACAAAATAATTGCAAACATTAAAGCTGCCGATGTCAAATGAGAACGAGCGAACGTACCAAAGAGAGTAGCGTTCCTACAATCCGCCGGTCCTAACAACTTGCGCTCATCTTACCGGTGTTGTGGTGCGGAGCATCAAGCCGCATGCGTACGAGCTGTGAACGTTTGTTTGCCCAGATTGACATTGGAGGCACCAGCGGGTGTTTCTTTCGGGTGCAGAAATCATGCGGTTCAGCCACCGTGTTATAACTCTCTCTAGGAGACACTGGAGAGGGGCGATAAACAACAATGCCTCTAAGCTAGAGGAATACAGGACTTTAATGCAACCCTGTTAATGTACAGTGGGTGCTGGTAAAGAGGGACCCGGGGCTCCCCGTGGAAGGAGAGCCTTTACTTGCATCCTCTGAGAGATCATTAGGTACATATTCTCACAGCGGCTCCGGAGATGGAACTATGGAGGTGGGTGGCGGGAGCCCCAGCAGAATGCGAAAGCCTTTGACAAACTCGGATTTCCTACAAACTAAAATCCAAAATCTACACTAAAGCCTGCAAAGGCCAACGTGCTAATCCTTAACCGCTTTTGCGGCAACAAGAAAACACTTGCAGTCAGAGTTGGACCCCGGCTTTTGAGGTTCAAGGTGAGATGCTGCAGCAGAGATGATGGGATATGATATCTGTCACAACAAGATGAACATCGATAACAGGGACTGTAGGAAGGATAGTGCTTGGAACTGCTGCCCTCAGACTTGGGGGTTTCAGGATCAAATCCTACCTCCTGCCGTGATACATTTGAGCAGGGAACTTACCTTAAAATTACTCTGTCACAAGTAAAGCGGCTATATAGAGGGCTGTGAGTGTGCAATTGTAGGCTGCTTGAAACTGAGGAGAAAACACCCAGGCAAATGAATAAACAAATGACAAAAATTATACTATCAAGGGTAATCTTAACATTACCTGTGTTATGACAATTTTCTTCACTCAAAGTTGTCGAATTAAGTTGCAGAATGAGAAAATAAAGGACAAGGGATGTAGAAGCAGTTGAGGTTTCTTGAGGTTTGAAGGGGGAGGAATTCTCTTTTCTTCAGTAAAGTGGAATGAATTTGAGGTTCTGAGAAGCAGAAGGATTTCTGTGTTCCCCAAGGACAGTGGAAGTGGGACAATTCTGTGTTCCCGAGAGGGGAGTGTCTTTCCATTCCCTGGGGGGGTCAGAGAAGAGGCAAAAGAAGACAGGCTGCTTCTTCTGCCCCTTTCAAACAGTTGCAGGACAGCAACCTGATGATGTAAATCACGATGACCTTAAAAGACAAATATCAGTCAAAAACTTGCACACGTTGAGGCTCTGAACTTGAAAGACTCCGAAGACCATCAAGAATGAAATGTGTGGACAAGTCAAAAGATTTGGATTGTATTGGCGAGTCCCGACGTCCGTCCCACACTGGCAGTCCCATCGGATGGCACTTTGGCCCACAGTTTCACTCCCTCTGTGGTCCTCTCTCTCGCTGTGAAGAACCTCTTGTCTGCAGCCAGGGTTCAGGTGGTCCACTGCCTACAGCATTATGAGTTACAAGCAGATCTTTCAGTTTCGTATGGTGGTAGAGCTGTATATACTTGAAGACTCTAAATAAATTAAACCAACTGCTCACTTTTCACTTAGTGCCGAGAATGTTTCGCAACACGATAGGAATCTTTCCTAAGATTTCTCACCCATTTATATGATTTATTAAATTTTGCCACTATCCTCGGAGAGCCTGTGGGATAATTAGGTGGGCTTCCACTAATATCTGCACCTGTTCAGCCAGTTAAACATCACTGACATGACTACAAAATGGGAGAGAGAATTTCATCACTATCGATTTCTCCGTTGCTGTGCTTTGAGGCTGGGCATCACGGTATGATGGCGAAAGTCATCGGAAAGACGGGAGAAGAATCAAAGGGTCTTGCGTTGATGCTTAAGCTGTGTTTGTGCAGATTTCAGGCACTAATATGCTGGTTGCACTAAGCACCTGTATGTGTTTTCATTATAAAATGGGATTTTGAGAGCAGAGAAGCAAAAGAGAAAAACTATAGTGTGCAGATCAAACGTCATGGATCAAAACGATTCCACGTGTTAACTGTGTTTTCTAAGAATCGCAACTATGGCTAACATGACTGCTGGACAGAAACAGGTTGGAGCTTTAATCCCTTTCCAATCTTTCACGATTTCACGCGCCTCCCAACGATCGTGTGGGCAAGTTTGCTTTGGGAACCGCCATTAAACTGGATGGGATGACAGTCCTTCACACTGCGGACAATATATAGTGACCCCTTGAAACATGTCTTTGCAATGTGGGAGGCAAGCAGAGCAGCTGAAGGAAATGTATGAAGACACAAGGAGAAATCCGTGTGTCTGAAGATGTGGTTTTTAAGGAGAGAGGTATGAAAACACACACCTACATGCCTGGTGTTCAGTTTCAACATGAAGCGGCTGAACGTGGCTCCTGACTTCTGCCGGAATTCCCACATAACACGTGCATCCCTGTATGCGGTAACTTACCGGTATCATTACGATATTTTACTTAATGTATGTTTCCACAGATGCCTACAGTTTCGGTCTAGTTAAACTGTGCCAGCCAATTTGTCACGGTTTATTTTTGTGCAATGTTATGCCTATTATACACTGTACTTTAATTTCCAAAAATATCTTTTAAACCTGTTCTCGGCATCAATTTCTGAAACGCGACAGGAAGTAAACAAAGAATGGAAGCTTAAGCATGACTGACACTGCAAGTTTGGGATGTTTCCTATCGTGGAGATACAGCGCTGCTGTGAAATCTACTCAAGTCTCAGATCGCAAAATACAATGAATTTTAATTCCCGTGTCGCTGCGCCTCTGTGTCCTCAAACTGAGCTCTCCTTACATTACGGCTGAAATCTGTGTACATTTCTAACCTCTGATGATTTATGCTCATTCTGTGTTGTGTAATTTTAAGGCTTAACTTGCAGCACTGCATAATAACGCAAAACTGCTGGGGGGAAACGCAGCCAGAAATAAAAATGAAAGTAACAACTACCAATATTAAAAAAATATGCCCCTCAATTGCACGGGAAAATAGATATTTTCCTTATTTTATTCATGTGCTGCTTTTTTTATTTATCTATTAAGAAGGCTGTGTATGCGAAAAACAAATACGTCCGCTCAGTTTCGCTCCGTTGTATGAAGAACACAGTGAGTTGCACATTTTGCCTTTGTTTAAAATCAAGACGTCACATCTACACAGAACAGGGACAGTGTTGAGCAAGTCGATCTCTGTCTCGGTCTCTTTCTCTCCAAAGACACGCCAGTTAAACACCTTCGACATTTTCTTCTGGTTTTGTTCATTTTAACAGCGACCACTTTACTCAGTTTGCTTTGCATGTGTGAAGGATTTCGGTCAGCTTCCTTGTTTCTCGTGACCCCGGTCCAGGTAATATTACAGCCAAAGCCGTGATTTAACTTTGGCTCTTCATACAAACGTGTTTTCCTGGTTCTGTACGTGTATCATCTCGTAGGAAGCTGAATTTAGTAAAAACTGCAAAGGAGGAAACTACACCTGTCATTTTGCAGCTGAGGACCTGACATTGTTCTCAAGGAGCCGAAGACTTTATTCGCCTCTTCAACAGGCCACCGGTGGCGTCGTGCGGTTCCGTCCGTCTCCGTTCCTCTCAGCTCATTCAACGTTTCAAAGGTTTCTTGACCGCTTTTCCCGCGCTTGAAGAAACAAAGAGAGGACTTGTGCGATACAGTCGGTCACGGAACAAACAATCCAGACGAAGAATAATTACTGCCATAAGGATACAGATTTATATTTTTCCAACTTTGGATTGTCGTGGAAATGATCGGAATATTAAGTCAGGTGTGTAATTGAGTTCGGAGTGATTGATGGTCGCCATGTTTATAATGCGTTCGTTTTACATCAGAATGGATAACATCAATGCCATATGCTGTCTACGCTGCATTCTGTCACTTTAATGCCTTCTGACAGTTCTGACGGATTTGTTTTTATTTATTTTGTCCACGCACCTTCTCTGTTGTTGTTGTGTTGTCTGCATTGTTTGTTGTGCTTTGATTTGCCCTGCAGAGAACTACAAAGAACAAGTGGGGGAAAAAAATGGGCCAACATGTGAGGAAACGTTGGAATTAAATTAGCAGAAGAGAAGATTTCTAGGGAAAGCGAGTTTCCAGAATGCCGCTGTTTCCCAAATCCACTGGCTGCAGTCAGAGGGAAATTGCTCACGTTCATTATTGACTCGAGGCTCAGCTCCTCACGGCTAAAGGAAGCTTAGATGTTACAAGGCTTAAACCACAGCAGACCTTTGATTAAAACAAGGCCAAAGTAACCGATGGCTCGCAAAAGCCATGACTTAATATGTTGCTATTTGCAGATTTGAATAAGTGGAAGATAAGCTGTTTAGGTTTGGTTTGTCGTTTTTGATTAGTGTCAAGGGTCAAAACCCAGAAAACATGGGTGAACGTGACAGAGGAACAGCTGGTTGAGTGTTAGGAGGGCTGTGGGGCAGGTCGACGTGCTGGGATGATGCACGGTCAGTCCCTCGTTCAGCGCAATTCCTGCAGCGGCTCCAAGCCTCCAGCGAGTAAATGCTCCAAACCGACTCATCCGAGAACTGGCGTCATAAAATGCATGCGTTGAGAAAGGGTTCATTTTTTTAAAACTTCAGAAGACACAAAGAATGTGCTATTGTGAAATGCGTCGCTGTTCGGTAGCCCCTGAACGAAGCATGGCGTACATTACTTGTGAACCCATCGTACGACATCATACAACAAAATAGCACAATTTAACAAACCTTATTCTATCACAGCAAATGTGTCAGTAGCTCCACATCTTGGTTTGCCTTGTTGAGCACAACTGATGTTTAAAACCGAACGGAAAGCCTTCATACTCCATGTGTCGTGCATTATTCATATCCCTGACAGGGGGTGGTCAGATGTTTGGGTCCACAACCCTTGTGATGATTTATACTGTCACGAGTTACCTTGGACTCCACCTTGACTTCACGCAGCTGTCGGGAAGTTTCAGTGACCCAATTTTTTATGCCAATCGGCCGGCTTTTCTGTACAAAGAATACGAATTCGTACAAATTCAGACAAATCGACGGAAACACAGTAACACCCCTTGATATGTGTTATCCGTCCAATTAATGCAGGAGAGAATGTAATAAAAACACCTTTTTGGCGGTTTGGATTTGTTAGACAGTTCTTCACACAGGGGAATTCGCACCAGCTGGAGAACACCTCACCTCTTACCACATCCAGTAGCTCAGAGGCATCTCATATGACCCTAGTAGGTGCCCACAGAGTGAGCAAATTCCCCCTTGGCTGAATGGCAGCAATTATTTTCTGCTGCTCTGGAGCTGCCGGTCACAGTCAGCTAATTGTACAGCTTGGACCCAAACCACGGTGTGAGCTATAGGAACGATACTCATATACGGGGGGGTCACATGGGAGCCGTCAATACAAAGCAAAAAAATGAACACAGTCACAGTTTTTGCTGCTGATGCCTGAGAGCTCTGCATAATTCCAAATTTAGCTGACAAAATGTGAATTCTGTTCCCCTGGCCAACATTAAATATTCCACCAACCTGAAAGTACCATTTATGTTTACGTATGACTCCCAGAAGGAGGGTGGGGTAGATCTAATTTTGCATTTTCTTTTTATTCAAGGTACAGTATAATCCATCAGCCCCTTCCACTGCTTACCAGAAGCCCTCGTATTCAATACGCTTCTGTATATCATCCTGCGTGTGACATTTTAATGACTCTCTTGGGTCGAACTGCAGCCGAAGCTCACAGCTGAATCTCCAAATGTGCATTTTTTTGTCCTCCAACATACACAATTACATATGAATACTTTAACCTTCCCGATAACAGTGCGGTTACAGTGTCTTGCGGAATAGTCAATAAAGCAGGACTCGGGATAGCTGGTGGCCAGGTCAGACAAGCTAACACCAGTTTGTCCAAGAAGTAGATGCTTCGGCCATATTTAACTGTCTCGTTGAACTGAATGCATTATGTTCATGAAATAGTACCTTCTTTTATATATTCTTACATAGTGGACCCACCATCAGCCACCTCCTGTACATGGATGACAACGGGCTGTATGCCAAATTTGAAAGACATTGACTCCCTGATCCACCTGAGCAGGATCTACAGTGAGGATAGTAGGATGCCAGTTGGGCTAGAGAAGTGCAGCAGGACGATAGCAAAGAGAGGGAAACCAATGAGGACAGAGGGAGCTGAACTACCACATGGCTACATAACAGATGTGCAGGACAGCTACAAGTACCTTGGGATCCTCCAATCACATGGGAACCATGATGCAGAAGCTAGGAAGACAGTGACACGTGAACATGTCTATAGAGTAAAACAGGTCCTAAAGAGCCAGCTGAACGGGGACAACAAGATCAGAGCCATCAACACATACGCCCTGCCAGTCATCAGACATCCAGATGCCATAGTAAGTTGGCCAAGAGAGGAAATGGAAGCTGCAGATATCAAGACACAAAAACCCCTTACAATAAACTGAGCCTTCCATCCAAAATCCAACACCAAGAGACTGTATGGAAGGAAGGGAGAAGGGGCCTGGAAAGTGTGATGACTACTGTCAGGAATGAAATGCGTGTCAATGAGTCCATCCAAGCAAAGTCTTCTAAAGATGGGCTCCTAGGGGAATGTCTGAAGGAGACATTAGTAGGGATAGTAGGGAAGTACAGGAGGTGCCATGGCAAGAGAAGACCCTCCAAGAAATAAACCACTGACAGATAGCAGTGGTGGCCGACATGAGGAGATCCTACCAGGGGCTAGAAAAGGCTGGACTGAAGGACAGTACAGAGTTATCGATTATGGCAGAATAAGAACAAGCCCTCAGCACCAGGTCAGTCGAAACACAGGTACCATATCAGACAAGACCCCAGGAGGAGACTGAGGTGATCCAGCACCTAGGAGCAGCTGCAAGATGCAGGCAGAGATAGTAAATACCGAGAGGCACAACCGAGTGGCAGGATCATATGCAGGAACATCTGTAAGGAATAAGGTCTGGACAGTCCCAAGTCCAAATGGGAGGTTCCACAGAGAGTGAAAAGATCCTGTGGGACTTCACCATCCACACAATTAAACAGGTACTGGCCGGCCACCCAGGTACAGCAGTAAGAGACAAGGAGGAGAAAACAGCAGTGATGACAGATGTGGAGATTCCAAGTAACAGAAACATCAGGAAGACAGAACACGAGAAGCTAGAGAAACACCAGGGATCGAGACAGGAACTGGAGAGAATGTGGAAGGTGAAAACCATGGTGGTTCTGTCACTGGTGACAGGAGCACTTGGGGCTGTGACCCCTAAGCTGGATGAGCAGCTGCATCAGATCCTGGGTATGACAACACGAGTCTCAGTCCAGAAGAGCACAGCTCCAGGAAAGACAGACATACTGCGCTGTACCCTCAAACTCCCAGGCCTCTGGTAGGAGAAAAGTTACCCCCCCCCCCCCCCCCCC